>JANHGN010019215.1:0-11495 GCA_024605025.1 Megaceryle maxima | reverse complement strand
TTTTTTTTTTTTTTTTTTTTTTTTTTTTTTTTTTTTTTTTTTCCCCCCCCCCCCCCCCCCCCCCAAACTTGTGACTTTGTCCATCTTTCTTTAACTTTTTTGCAACAAAGTTTGCATGACTTCTTCCACTTAAGGCATGGTAGTGTACATTACTGTTAAATGCACTAAGTGAGCTATGGCTGGGTATCTGGTGTCTTGCCCTTCACCCTTACATTCACTGATGCTAATTATGTATTGCTTGTGGATTTGGGCTTTTTACCCCCCCCTTTTCAAAAGTGTAAAATGTAGAAGAGTTAAAAACTTCATCCGTTAACATTCACCTCTGGTAAAATGGCATGACAAAGGTTTAGTAAGGATTAAATCAGGAAGCCAAGCTCTCAAGTGATGAAGTTTCTCTGTTCAGACAGAGAAAGGATGATATCAATAAATACAAAGCTTTGAGGGAATCATTAAATACAGTTTTGTTACCATAGAAGTAATTAAACTAATCTAAGGCCAAACCTTTGCTTGCAGGTACCACAACTTCCTGGCTTTTCCTGGCTAAAGCCCTGCCTTTCCGCCTCTGATATTGTATACATTGGTCTGAGGGATGTGGATCCTGCTGAATAGTAAGTAGATTTAGATTAAAGGATGTTTGTAAAGGCTGAAATCACAAGCACCTTTCCACATCTGTCTGTTCACAAGGGTTGCTAATTTAAGCTTAGATTGGTAACTATTTATTTTTTAAATTATTTTCACAGCTATATTTTGAAGAACTATGACATCCAGTATTTTTCCATGAGGGATATTGATCGCCTTGGAATTCAGAAAGTTATGGAAAGAACATTTGAACAACTGATGGGCAGGTAACAAATTTTCTGATTTAAACTACTCTTTTTCATCCACTTGTTAACTATCTACTTGCCTCCAAGTTAAGTCAAGGTCATTCTTGATGTAAGGCAGACTAACAGCACTGTGACAGTGTCCAGTAAGTGGTAAAGTCTTAGCACTGACTTTAGACCTTGGCTTCCACATCTCAAACTGGAACCATTTTACAGTGTTTGACAAAAAGCTAAAACAGGTTACATTAGTCACTACCCTGGGGGCTCTGCTTTATAAGATTTATTCTGTTACTTAAGGAATTCTGCCTTTTGCTGCAGTTTGACAGTATACTTGAATCAACTCAAGAGTACTTCTAAAAATACATATAGCAACTTGACAGTAACTTGAATTCAGCTGTTAGTAGATGAGGTAGAAGCATTTGATGTCTTCCTCCTTAGACTGTGCTCACAGAGGCTGTCCTGATGAGAAATATGCCACTTTCAGTTCAGCTAGTCAAGTTCACTGTAACCACCTGCTTACTTAAGTTCAATACTGAAGTCTTAGCTGACCTTGTTCCAAATGCTAGCCTAGGGACACAGGGAGAGGATAAGAGTTAGAAAGGGTAACCTCTCACCACAGGGTAGAACGAAGTGCTGTAAGCAGAACAAGGTCCATGTACCTGTGCTGTATGCTGTTGTATCTCAGGGTGTGCTCACCCTTCCCCCCTGCAGCTGTGCCAAGTAAAGAAGCTGCTAATGCAGATGCTTCTCCGTACTGAGCATCTCCAGGAAGCTGCAAGTACAGAGCCTACCATTTAAATACCTCATCTGAGTGACAAGCAGTGTCCAATTTCTTAAGCTGTCATCGGCTGCCAGACTTCGTGTAGTAACTGACATTTTAAGTTTGAGATTATCCTTCACTTTTTCATTAACTAGGCTTACATGGCAGAGTTTGGAGGCAGCTTTCAACTATTGACTTGAAAAATTCTTCATGAGCTGTCTGTGAAATCTTTAGGCTTGGTGCTTCCTCCATCCTAAATAGTATGCAAATCAGTGTGTCAGCCTTTCACCCTGGCTTTCTGTACAAAGGTAGAAAAGGACAGATTATGTCATAGATATCTCTTTTTTTTTCTAACTAATGAGACAAATACCAGATCAGCTGGTCAGAACTGTAGTAATTCTCTTCAGCCACGTCACACCACAGTGGATGCGCAGTGAAACTTGAAAGACAAGCTTCTATTTTCTCATTGTGTACTGGGGAAAGTTTTGCGCTAAGATATGTTTCAGAGTCAAAATTCCAGATGTATATAAAACATGGTATAGGACTTAGCAGAGACCTACTTTGCTGATAAACCTGGGCAGTAAGATGTACATGCAGAAAAACTTTTAAGGTTCTGAGATTGCTTTTTGTTTGTTTGTTTTATTCTGTCCCAGGAGACAAAGACCAATTCACCTGAGTTTTGATATTGATGCTTTTGATCCCTCCCTGGCTCCAGCAACTGGGACTCCTGTTCTAGGTGGATTAACTTACAGAGAAGGCATGTACATCACAGAGGAAATACACAACACAGGTAAGGGCTGACCAGCAGTACTGGACTAAGCAAGGACAGGACAAAACTAGACAGAGCTCATATTAGTTCTGTTTTTTTTTTCTGGTGTAATTAGAAAATAAGATAAATGTAGTCAAACCTAAGGTGCATGCAAAGTCAGTTCAGGTTTCTAGAAGGCAAAAAGAATTCCTGTGGCTGGGCAGTACCCCAGGTGCTGGAAGCAGTTTAACCATCGAAAATAACTTGCCAAAAATAAGTAAAATACACAATCATTAACTACTAATGCCAAAAATGACTTGGCCATCTTGTGTAATATTGCTCCCTATTCCTAAACACAAGGTGAGATTTAAAAATTAGCATTTGGAATAAAAAACTGGATGCAAACAATTTTAAACAGTTTGAAATTCTGTTCTAGGATTCAAGGCTAACAAATCAAACTTTCACTAATTATACTGCAGTTGACTCAATATATGAGGACTTTCCTCCTTATGCCATGGAGCTTTTATTTAGTATGTTTAAACAATGAGTTATTTGCAGTAAAAGAAAAAACAAAACAAAACACCCCAAACCCCAAGCAGCCAATAGTCGGTAGAATCACAAATAGGATGGCAAAAAATACTAGGTTGAGACTATTTTATATCCTGTAATTTTGGACTGGGAGAAAACAAGATTAAAAATCATTCCACTCTAAGTGTATATGGAACATCAAACTTCTTTCTCCTGAATGCTGAAAACATGAATGAGTGAGGTAGTGATGATGTAAGAAATAACCACATTAAGAATACAAACTTGCATCTAAGAATAACATCGTCCCATACTTGAGAGCCAGCTTTCCTTGTCCAAGGGCTACAGTAGGTCACAAGCTCAAATATTAGACTTGCTGCAATGAACAAAAGACTGCACAAAAACCTTATTAGAACTATTTTACCCTTCTTCAGAGTAACAAAGCTGCAATTTGTTTTCACAGGAATGCTTTCAGCTGTAGACATGGTTGAAGTCAATCCACTGCTTGGAGCTTCTCAAGAGGAAGTGAATGCAACTGCTAGTCTGGCAGTCGACGTGATAGCAACGTGCTTTGGGCAGACAAGGGAAGGAGCACACATTGCTTTTGATGAACTCCCAACACCCAGTTCTCCAGATGAATCTGACAGTGAAGAGCAAGTGAGGATTTAAGAACCCAAAGCGTTTGGTACATGGGACATTACAGAGCTCTGATGAGGCACCTGCGCGGATAGATTGTCAACACTTGTCAAATACTGTTAACTTCTCAATTTTTAAATAAACTAGCTTTTCCATTGATGGGTGGCTACTTTATTACCAAGGTTTATTCATTTAGTTAAGTATATACAAATTGAGACGATAAAATATTTATTACCTTCTCATCTTACTAGTAGTTCAAGTTGTATTTTCCTTTAACTCCCGTTTTCTGTCTTTCTAGTGTCAGTACAGTTCCAGGTGAATGTGCTGTCTCACAAGACAGTTCACTCCTCAGACAAAGGGAACAGACAGCCCAGCTGGTTCCTCAACAGTGGAAAAGCTCATCTCAGTCATGAAGATTCATCTGCTGCGGAAGAACTTGTAGTAGACCACACCTCCTAATATGGCTAGTTCCAGGATGATGATGATTGACAGTAACAACTTATTAGTAGCTACTCTAGGGTTAAAAAAAAAAAAAAATTAAAAATCCAAGGTAGCTTTTTTTTTCACCCCCTTGATTGTAAAAGCAGGTTCTAGGCAACTTGCTCACCATGTTCCCTTCAGTAAGTATACCCTGTTTCAGCTAGACCACACCATGCTATTCAAATAGCTCTTAAGAAGCTGGAAGGGACAAATGCAGTAGCTTCCTACATCTGTTTTTCTGGAATTTCTGCTTAAATCTTCCACTTCAACAGTAACAGTTCTCTTCCTCTTCCCCCACCCCTCACAAGGCAGATCATTCTACTCTATACCTGCCTACTCATTCAATTAAGCAAAGCGGAAAAACATCAGTTGACCTCCTGTGCTAAAAGTCATGCTGTGGTGCTGTTACTTGGAACTTCGTAGTTGAAGTAAAACTCTTAAAATCTCAAATTTAAAATTACACTGTTATCGTAACTTTCTTCAGCAGTGGGTATGAAGGAGAGGTTGTTAGGCCAGATGTATAACTGGATATTTATTCCATGAACTGGTTTATACAGATAATTAAACCACATAGTCAAGAAACTGTAAATGCACTTGAGCAGACAAGGCTTTAGTCACTAAAATAGTACAGGGCCAGGCTTAGAGTTTCTCCTATGACAGCCTAGCCTCCTCTAGGGCAACAGCCATCTAACACTTAATGCTGCAGTGATTTATTGCACTGCTTTTTCCAACCTGAATAACAAGGAGTTGCATCTAAAGTTACCCTTTGCAATTCACTGTCACTTGCTTACATCCTCAGGACAATTTATCATGCAGGCTGATTAAAGACACCTTATTACCCTAAATGAGCAGCACAATTTGGTAGTGTTCAACTCCTTGTACTCTATTAAGTAATTACCAGAGGAGAGAAAACACAAATTAGCATCTGCACATGGGCACAGATGCTGTTTACATGTTCCCTAAAACCTGCCGCAGGCCCAGCTGACACTAGTCTATTTTTTTTTTTCCCTGAAATGGGCAGGCAACAATGCTACCTGCCACCTGCTGCTCCAAGTCACTCACTACTCACCTTCTGGACATAGAACGTAGAATCTTGCGGCTCTTGCTCAAGTTCTCGCTTGTATTCACCAACTAAGAAGAAACAAAAGGGTTTTTGTCAGTTGAACAAGTCTACAGCAATTCTGTAAAGATGCAACTAAAGGCAGCTGGTGCTGAAATGCTGCAATTACTAAGAAAACCATATAGTCTCAGAATTCAAAGACAACATTGTTCTCTACACACAATACAAGCTGGAAGCACTGTCTCCTTTCCAAGGAGGAAAGTAGACTTTCATGTATACTGTCCCTTACATACACAGATATGCAATTTAGGATCAGTTTCTGCCCCCAACTAGCAGAAAGCTGGTATCTGCTCCTTTCACTAAATTTCATTATTCCAGTTCTTGACAGCAGAAGAAAACTATACTCCAGGTGGTCTCCCCAGTGTGTATCTGAAACCTTCTGAAATGCTGTTCAGTTTCTAGCAAAGAACCAACCACGCTGCACTGACAGGTCTAAGTGATCCTCTGGGTAGCGGCTCTGAACAGTTAATGGATAATACATTTCATAGAATCATAGAATCATAGAATCGTCAGGGTTTGAAGGGACCTTAAAGATCTTCTTGTTCCAACCCCCCTGCCATTGGCAGGGACATCTCCCACTGGATCAGGTTGCTCAGAGCCCCATCCAGCCTGGCTGTAAAAACTTCCAGGGGTGGGGCTACCACCACCTCTCTAGGCAACCTTCAGTGTCTCACCACCCTCATGGTGAAGAACTTCTTCCTAACATCCAATCTGAATTGACCCATCTCTAGTTTTAATCCCTTCCCTCTAGTCCTACCACTACCCGACATCCTAAAAAAGTCCCTCACCAGCTTCCTGTAGGCCCCCCCTTAAGATACTGTAAGGCCACAATAAGGTCTCCCCAGAGCCTTCTTTTCTCCAGACTGAACAACCCCAACTTTCTCAGTCTGTCTTCATATGAGAGGTGCTCCAGCCCTCTGACCATCCTCATGGCCCTTCTCTGGACACGTTCCAGCACATCCATATCTTTCTTATAATAGGGGCTCCAGAAATGGATGCAGTACTCCCAGTGGGGGTCTCATGAGAGTGGAGTAGATGGGGAGAATCATCTCCCTGGGCCTGATGGTCACACTTGTCTTGATGCAGCCCAGGATACAATTGGTTTTCTGAGCTACAAGTGCTCATGTTGAGCTTCCTGTCCACCAGTACCCCCAAGTCCTTTTCTTCAGGGCTGCTCTCAAGCCAGCCACTGCCCAGCCTATATCAGTGCTTGGGATTGCTCCGATGCAGATGGAGGACCTTGCACTTGTCTTGTTGAACTTCATGAGGTCGGCATGGGCCCACCCCTACAGCCTGTCAATGTCCCTCTGGATGGCATCCCTTTCCCCCCAGCATGTCGGCCGCCCCACACAGCTTGGTGTTGTCAGCAAACTTGCTGACGGTGCACTAAATGCCACTGTCCATGTCACCGATGATGTTAAGCAAGACCGGTTCCAGTACTGATCCTTGAGGAACTCCAGTTGTCACTGGCCTCCACTTGGACATAGACACACTGACAGCCACTCTTTGGTTGTGGCTGTCAATCCAGTTCTTTATCCACTGAATTGTCCTTCCATCAAACCTGTATTTTATCAGCTTGGAGACAAGGCTGTAATGTCTGACAGTGCCAAAGGCTTTGAAATTTCAGCTTTGTAACTCTCAGGAATGAACTGTCAGGTACTGCTCAGTCACCTATTAAGCTTTGTTACAGACAACTAAAAAGAGTCGTTGTCTCACAGAGCCAGGATTCATGACATATGGCCACTGGAGGTCTCCAGGTAAGATTTTGCTATTCCACTTCTAAACCTTCAAGGGAAGTGAAAGGGAAGAGAAAGATAAGCCAGGTCACTTATCAGCTCACCTGCCTGCACAATTCCTCTCTATTTTATCTACTGTCCTCAGCTGCAACACTGGCCCTGTAAGTACGTTACTTTGCGCTGAGATGGACGTGACCCAGCAGGGAAGAAAACTACCACATCGACTCAGAGCATACTAGATTTCCAGTCTTTGCTATGAAAGATCAAACAAGAAGAAAGTCTGCTTCTGGTTGGAATGTGTGGTTAATGCAGTTCAGCAATACAATGCCTAAAAGGCTCATAATAAAAGTCCCAGCTTCATGAACAATCTGTGGCTAGACTCATATGCTTTAGAGGACTATTTTTTTTTTTTTTTTAAATTAGAAAAATAACAAGACAAAAACTATAACTACAAGTCTTAAAATCACATTTCCTTTCCTGCTCCCCAACACGAACTTGGGAGCAGGGCAAATCAAGTTCTGACTGAAATCAAAGAACTACTTAAATGAAAAAGCTACAGGCATTGTTGCAATGAAAACAATGAAAAGAAAAGAAGCACACTTTCTGTTTTAGCTGACCGCGCTTACTCGTCAAAGTCAACGTTCCCCTGCACCTCACTTGCCTAAAAGCTTTACACTCAGGATCACCTTGTGTGCACAGAAAATCCCATCAGTTTGTTGCTTCAAAAATTGAGTTCTCAATTTCAGATGTGTGTAAACAAAACAAATGAACTACTTTTTAAAGCTTCCCCAGTAGAGTTGAACTTGACCCAAGGCTGAAGAACAGGTATTTGTCTGACAACGCTTTCTCCTTCCTTAGCTAACCTACAAATATTGGGAGGTTAGTAATTAGTAATAAAGCTTCCATTAAATCTAATTTCATTAGAAAAACTTTCCAACTGTCTCCCAAATGTAAATCTTTACTACTAAACAAGTGGTGGGCAACTCTTTAGCATTATTTTTAAATCTGTAATTTTTTCAGTAATGTATTTTGTTTCGTTTGTTTGGGTTTTTTTTTTAAACAGTTTTATAGGTCTAATATCAAGCCTTGCACAGACACAGCAGCAGACATGGCCATCATGCTTTGGGCCCTTCTACAGTAATGAATGTCCTTTTAAGAGCACAGCATAGGAACACAGCAGCCTGGATTTAGTCTGTAGAAACATCAATTGGATTACCATGTCTAAAGAGGTCTCGGAGAGTAATTACTGGTATACAGTTCCCATTAAGCTAACACTGGGTTGTCTCCATACAAAACCTATGGTTTCTATGCTTACTCTGCTTCTGGTGCGTTCCAGTTGCTCCCGCTGCTCCCCAAGTTCCTCAATGATATCTGTGCCAATCTGATCTGTTTCAGCAGCAATTCGGTGCGAGCGCTCAATGCTCTGACTGGCTCGGTTCAGGCTGTCTGTTCCCTGGAGAAGCAGCACCCTCTGTGACTGCAAGTTAGTCTGAAAAATAACATACGCTTAACTATTAAGCACAAAGACAGAGGTATTAGGCTTCTGACATATTAAAAAGTTAGGATGTGACTCCATAGCCCATCCGTTTGTATTAGCTGTATATGCTTCTTAATGTGAACTGATGTAGCCCAATTCATTTTGAAAAAGTTCCTATTCACTTTGCAAGATAATGGCCCAATCTGGTTAAACTTTGAAAAAGGATGACATGCAGCTAAAGAGTTCAATCAAAAGTGTCTTTGCAACAATTTACTTTTCCATCAAAGAACATTTATGTGTCTTTGCTTTCCAGATGCTAACTTTTCCTTCTATTTGAATCTAAATTCAGTCTTATTTGTGACTTCACAGTTGGTTGTCAGGGAGATCATTAAGAGTTTACAGCCAAAAGGATTAGGAACAAACAATATTAACAGATGGGCTGCTAAGTAACAAAGATCCTCTTTTCATGCCAGTAGCCTCAGCTAGAGGATAAGAGATGTTTGCCGACCTTGGTGTCAAAAGGCAGCTCAAAATATTTTCTTAAACTTCCAAAGTCTAATCTGCCACCCTGCTATCGGATTTTAGAGGAATCAATTAAGAGGAAACAAATGCAAAAATTTATTCAAGCTACTGCAGCACAAGATACTAAAGGAAAAGCCTCCTTTAAACCTTCCTTATCTAAGGCAGACAAACAAGACATCCACCTCCATGAACTTCCTGTACAGACAACAGCATTTTGAAGACAATAAGCAGATTCAGTTTCACTAGCTCAGATATATCTGAGCATACCTGGTAAACAAAGAAACCGGTGTATTTCTTGCCCTGTAGCAGCACATCCATCGTGAACAAAGTGCTAGAGGATGACTCCTTGTATTTTCTTGATATTATTTACACTGAAATTGCTTAAAAGAGAATTCTACCAAAGAACCTACGCAGCACGTGATTTACACACTTTGCTAGTTCTGGAGACTAGAACTAGATCAGTTAACTTTCTTCTCAGTCAGTAGCATTACTTCTGTGTTTTCTCTGCTGTAAATACAGCATTTCAGTACAGAATGTTGTATAAATTACTAGCTGCATGGCATGCAAGGAGTTCCATTTTGATTATACTCATATCTTTGTTTTAGGACAGAAAAGCTCCCCTTTGAGTTCTGGGTGTTCTTTCTCCTCCCTGAGATACTCAGGTTACATGCAGAGAGATAATACAGGGAGTTATACAAGCACAGAAGCTAAGTGAATTAAAGTAGAAACACTGTAAACAGTACATCTGGAATATTATTTTTAAATGATCACAGCAATGTTAAATAAAATTTATATCTAATTCTCACACTCTGTTCATTTTCTGTGGAGAAGATTCCATATTTTATATCGCCTTGACTTCCAGGGCCCAGTCCCAAATCTGTGCTTCTCATCTCTCTCTGGAACATGGAGAGGTCTCTTTTGTATGCCCGGATTTTGCTCATCATTTGGTTACGGAAAGGCAGAGGAGCATACTTCAGTTCTTCTTCCATTTCCCGCAGCTTTAACGAAAGAAAATGTGCTTATTTTTTAAAGCATGAAATCTATTCTTAGCAGCAGCTATACTCAAAACTCACCACCAGGTGAAGGGATTCACGTTTCTGTGTGACTAGGTGAGGGGGATTAACCCCAAACCTCTCAGCTAGTATTGAGTACACCACTCTGCCTAATGCTGTTCATACCACATGGATTTTCAGAAATGCAATGGCACGAGGGGGAAAAAAAAAAATGAATTGCCAAGCTTACACACCTGTTTTTTTTCTTGAAACATCACTCTATAACTTCAAAATTTGTAATTCTCACTTTCATATAGTTTAAGCATTTATAGGATAGGTATCTGCTTCTCATCATATTTATGCAACAGAGACCTACTGCATAGGTAGGCATGCCACTAAATTCACACACTGAACATCTGGGCCTGGCAACCAGAAAACAAACAGCACGTTAATATGAAAAGAAAGCTTGATCCATAATGTCTTGCTTAAAAAGATAAGTCACATGGGGTAGGGTTTATTTGTGTTGTTCCAGGTCACCTGCTGTCCAGGAAGGCCATACAATAGAGGTTACAAATACTCCAGGTTGTGGATATTTAACCATAGAAAGATCAGATGGGTTAAGAATAACTTGAAACAGACGGTAGAAGAAAAACCAACCAAAACAAACAAAACCAAACCAACCAACCCCCCAAAAAACCAAAAACAAACAAACAACCCCCCACAAAAAAACAAAACCAAAACCAACCAAACAAAACAAAGAAACGAAAAAACCCCAAAACCCAGCAGATTCTCTACATGCCCCCCATACAATCTCTACCAATTTTAACTGCACCTCTATGCTTATCCTTTGTTCAACAAAGGGAAGGAAGCATCCAAATAGAGCACTCAAAAAAACCCCAGCAAATATATATCTGTATATGCATATAGATACAAACAACACTTCTGACAAACACACCTGTAAGACTTATTTGAACATTTAAAAAAAATGCAATGTCTGCTTGAGGTTGGGATCCATTATAGAAAGGAAAATTGGCAAGTATTGTCCTTTTTAAGGCATCAGTATTTGAACTGCCCAGAGAGGCCTGAAGCCTCTCTGCTTTACCATTTTCTCTTGGGCTTACCGTCTCATTTGCTTCACGTTGTTTCTCATCAAATTCTCGAAGTAGCTTTTTTTTCTCCTCTGCAACAGAAAAAGCAGTATATCAGATAAACTACAGAGAAACGACAACAGAACCCCAGGTCAATTCATTGTAGACAAGGAAGCAGCCACAGATGGCTGACTACAGAGACACTAAGTCAAAATTCACCTCAAACAGGAACAGCCTGTTCTTAAGACAACTTTTCAGAAGGGGATTGGGGGAGACAGCAGAAACTACCCTTCCAAATGCTGGCCACTACCTCTGGTAGACAAAAGTAGTTAATTTTTCAAACCCGAAATATTTTTCTGACCTATTATCCTCCAATCTCCACTGACAGAACTGCACATTGAAAAACATTTTTTCATCCATTGAGTGTGGAGAAGAGAAGGCTCTGGGGAGACCTAACAGTGACCTTCCAGTACCTGAAGGGAGCTTATAAAAAGACTGGAGAGGGCCTGTTTGCAAAGGCCTGGAGTGAAAGGATGAGGGGCAATGGTTTTAAATTAGAAAGGAGTGGATTTAGATTAGAAATAAGGAGG
>JANHGN010019214.1:0-10561 GCA_024605025.1 Megaceryle maxima | reverse complement strand
AAACAAGAAGCCCGTTTTGCTTTATACAGCGCACGACTTTGTGAACAAAGAAAACAAGCGTCTCCTCCCCCCCCCCCCCCCCCCCCCATTCAGCAAACTCAATTACCATCAGAAAAGAAAGTGCAAGTGAATAGGATCAGACCCTAACAGCTTGAAGTGAAAGAGCCAGGTGCACACTCTGGTTTCAAAGCTAAAGAAAAATTTACTTTCTGAAGATTCAGATTTCACCAGTTTAGTGTGAACCCAGAGGGGTACTTAAAATGGGGTGTCTGAGGCCACGGGACTATTTTCTTACAGATTCCACCTTTTGGTTATCTAGGTCAATTATTTTCATCATCATCTTAAAAACTAAAGGTAAATGTCTGGGCTATTTTGTAGAGAAGTCAGAATTTTTAATAGAAATCTGCTAGTGACTGGAAGTTATTCACTGTCACTAAAGGTGCCATGAAAGAGAAATATAAAACTTAGGCTTACTTCTGGATGAGCTGCTTCCCTCAATATAAAATTACATTGATTCACAATTCAAAAATTCCACTAGTAAGATGCACAGCACCAGTTCTGTTCCATCAGCACTTTCCCATCTGATGGAAAGGTGGCAGACTACTGAAAAATCAGCTGATGAAGTGAGAGTGGCCTGTATCTCACCACCCTGTTTACGTGTTCAACTGGCATTAAGTCACCTTCCACGCAACCTACTCAGTATTTCCTCCTGTCTAAGTTAGTGAATTATGCTGCGTTCCCACAGGTGTGGAAGGAGACACTAACAAAACCAAATTTCAAATAAATTCTAGACGTTGGGAACAGGAGGAAGAGAGTTGAGCTAAACTAGTAATGAGCAGGTCGTTGATGAAGTGGTGATAAGCGTTCTTCTAAGGTCGGTACTTTATATCCCTTAAAACCCACGGGGATGTTTGCAAAAATATTGTGGGTAACTATAAATACTATTCTCAAATAAATACAATGCAAATAAAACCCCAACTCTACTCTGAAGAACTGTTGAGCCCAACACTTGCAAAGATTTAAATCCCAAACCAGTGTGCTTGAGAGAAACAGGGGTATCTCTATTCACTTGCTGCTCAGGTAGCACAGGAATTGGGGGGCAGTAACAGAAAACACCTCCTTTAAGCAGTAACATTGATTACAGACTGACAATCAATAAGCAAGGAAGCTCTATATGAGAGGAAAAGCAAGATACAAGGTTTTCTTTTAACCCTGTAAAGCCACATATGCACAAGACCCCACTGCCACCAAAACCTTCTAGAATTCTGGTTTTCACACACCTGAGTTCCAGGAGGCGTGACACCTAAAAAATAAAATCAAATCATTTTAAGAGGGTTTGGCTGCTTTCTTTTTCTAATTAAAGACTCTATTTTAAAAGAAAAACAAACAAGACTTTTTTTTTTTCTAGAAGTCAATGAAGATGTCAGTTACTGAAATGCTGAATCAAGTTTTGCATCGAAGCGTAATTTATTTTTTATAGGTGTATTTTTATTTATTTATTGAAATATTTCACCTAATGTTGGTGAAATATTCTGAAATAGTAACAAACTGTTGATACTTACCCACTTGGGCATCCATACTGTTTACTCCTGGCTGTAAAAACAATCAACAAGACACTGTAAGTAATGAAGTCATCAGTAAATACAGAGCATAACCAAACAAGTGCTTTCAGCAACAAAATGCTCTACTGCTGTCACCAGGGATTCCTACCTTCCCATTGCCAACTTCATTATTACTGCTCCTTAAATAAGTGATTAGGAACATCAAGTTACTTTTCAGAGGGGAAATATATAGAATAAACTACACCAGAAGGTCTCTTGCCATCGTTCCTCACCTTTATCTCCTAAAGGAGTAAGATGGGACGAGTGGGGGGGGAAATATGCTGAATTTTTACTGGAGTAGCTTAGTAGGCTTCTGTCATAATTCTGTGGCATAAACCTTTGAATTCAATCACATTGCATTCATAAAACTGCTTGTGAATAACCAAAGCTCTTACAGACCCCTTTTGGGGAATTCTTTCAAGCTAAGGATAAAGATTAACACAATTCTAATCATTTTCCCCAATTTCTTTCCTGTTCCATAGGCAGAAATACAGCTTGTGGGTTTAAGTCGTTTCTCTTTCAGCTCTCTTCTACAAACTTCATTAACCAAAAGATCCTTAAAGTAAGGAAGCAAAACTTGTTAGAAATTAACAAGATCCTCTAGGATCAATTATGTTTGGTATTATCCAATGGGACTAAAGCAGGTGAAATATGAAGGAAATATCCTGTACATTAAATATTTCAGCTCTGTGTGCGTACCAATGTCCACGAGCATTCAGTTAGGCCAAGCCATAGCTAAATTTGTGTCTCCAGTTAAGCAATCCTTCTAAAATGCTTCTCTTCCTGTGCCTCCATTTACTTTTCCAAGTTCCATTTGAATTTGCTGTGAGTGTAAGAGCATTTTGTTAGGAACTGCACAGGTTCTAAGCAGCTCACTGGCAGCAAGCACTTGTGTGGTTCACCAAAGAGACGCTGAACCTGCCCAGGGGTGGTTTGAAAGCCCTCCATAATGGCAGCAAACAGGAAAGAGCAAAGAGCTCAGCTATCAGTAGAGGTCATCCAGCTGGTATGGGTGAGCTCCAAAATACATCCAGATCCACAAGCTATGATAATCCAGCGTGAGAAAATGGACTAAGCTGCCTCCTTGCCAAAATATGTAAAAATATACAATAGAATTCAGAAGGAGACTGATTTTAGTGCTGATCCCTCCTCTTAAATCTCCTACGGCCGTAGCATTTTTTCTCTGAAGGTCTGAAATTCTTCCCGAATTTTCTATGAGCATCACTTGTCAGAAATTTTTAACAACTTCTGTACAGAAGGTGGAGGAAAATCGCCAGCATCCTTCCTACCTGGTAGCTTCTGAAGTATTTAGTGCAGTGGGAAGGAGCTACATGAGCACAACGAGTAATGAACTCATTAACAGGGACCAGCAGTCAGAAACAAACATAATAACAGCAAGATTCTCTAGTGTCTGATAAAGCACTAAGTTTTTCTCCACTGTGAAGAGAATTAACATCCCTTATCAGTGTGAATTCTCAGTCTTCTAGTGCATGCCAAGGGGATATTACATCCTTTTTCTAACAGTCCCTTCTCTACTTATTGTGCAGAAACTTGGCATCTTTCTGGTTTTCCTCTCTCATTACCCAGAAGGCAGATGGAGTGGTTACATCTGGCTACACAAAGCCTATTTAGGGGATGAATTAAAGATCTTTCAGCAAATACTTAATAAAACAATTA
Organism: Megaceryle maxima; assembly: GCA_024605025.1. NCBI lineage: Eukaryota > Metazoa > Chordata > Aves > Coraciiformes > Cerylidae > Megaceryle > Megaceryle maxima. Next base: position 7,283 of record JANHGN010019214.1, on the reverse strand, counting down.
AACCCAAAAACTGTAAGTGGAGCATTAACCAACTGTTTTTAAATAATCAAAAAACCAGCAGCCAAAGTTTTGTGCTTAGTGCTATAAGAAAATTCAGGGGTCTACACAGATGTAGTATCTGCATGGTGTGAGATAAAAAATAACTTATTTCTAAATTTCAAGTAGACAGAACTGGTTTTAAGTGGATTTCCTACAGTTACTGTAAAACTCTCTAAAGATTATGTTAATAGGAAAGAAATTCAGCCTTTTCCACTTAAGAGATTTTACAAAGTCTCTCTCAACTTTTCCCCTCTCTGCTTCCACCTGAATAACTTCCTTGTACCTTTACTGTTTTCAGCAAACTTTACTCAAGGTGTCAAACACACTGAATTTCAGAGACTTTTATGAAAAAAGAATGGATATACAGTGGTCAGTTAACCCTCCCTTGAAGCAGCCAGTTCACACTGGTAAGGGACAAGGGAGGAGGCCAGGAGTGCTGGAAGCATTATGGGAAGCAGAATCCAGCCAGAAAAAAGAAGGGAAAGCAGACAGATAGAAAGAATTTGAAGACTGCTGAAAATCCACAGGCCACCAAGTATCATGAGCTCTGCCTCTGGCAGAAATGTTATTTTTTTACAACAATTCCAGAGCTAGAGACAACTTCAATGCAATTAGCAATAGCTTTTTCAGAATCAGATCACAGAAACGAAAGGCAAACCCACGCTGAAGTAACACCCCTAGAAGTAAAGACCTTGTAAAATAAAATTAAAAAAAAAAAAAAAAAAAACAAACAAACAAACAAAAAAACCAACAAAAAAACATTTAAAAACCAGAACAGATAAGTTAAACTCACCGGAACTGTAGGCTGCATAGCAGCTTGGGACATGTGAGACATCATCATCCCAGGCATTACTGACTGCATCATTCCAGGCATCTAGAATTAAACAGCATTTCAGATATATTTTATGGTATTTTAAACCCAAGAAGTGAGGATTCTTTTATTTTTATTGAAAAGCAGTTACTTGGTACTGGTGTTTAATTAAAAAAAAACCTTTTAAGCAACATAAAGTAAGGTAGGCTCGTAGGATTCTGGTTCAATTCACTCCTACTAAATCAACTTTAGGAGTGTTGTGTCTAGAATATTCTGAAGTCTGACAGGAAATATTAATAAAGACATTGTCATTTAAACCAGGAAAGAACAGCAGCAAACAGTAAGATGTGTGATCTGTTAATAAGCTATTACTGAAATCTTAAGTTAAGGCAGGAAAAATAAAGGTGGGGAAAAATTTCTGCCAAATTTCAAGGCCACACGGAACAAGCTAAACAAAGGAAAGGTAAACTCAGGTAAACAGAGTGGAAGAGTTCTGCTCACATTTTTGGACACCTTTCAACCTGTCTCCCTTTCTTCTTACTTCTGCAAATAGGAAGAAAGACTTTACAGGGACACTAGAAGACTGAATTTCTGCAAACAACTTCAAGGTGAAGAGAGCTATTAAATTTAAACATCGAAGCTCTAAACCAATTCTGAACACTTTTTTATTTTATAGGTCTGGAAAAAGAAAAAATAGCACCTTAATACAGAGATAGAATATTAAACCACGTACAGTATAAGCTTGGTAATGGGGATGTGCTGCACTACAGAACTGAGAAGTTTGAGCCTAAACTAGTATCTGAGTTTGCTGGGTGCCGCAATGAGACCCAAGAATGCAGAACTGCTACTCAGGTTAAGTATTTATGCTCATAGTCTCAAAGGGATAGTTACACAGAAGTTACACATCACTGAAGTGATGCACTGGGGGAAAAAAAAAAAAAAAAGGTTTAAAAAAAGCTGAAGTGTTTAATTAATAACTTGCCTGTTTCCCAGTATTTTTGCTGATCGTGGCTCTTAAGCACTAACAAGCCATTAAAAAGTGTCAAAAGGAACAAAATATGTAATTTAGGTCATTAGGAACACGAACTTTTGGCCACTCATCCCAAACAGGTCTCGAGAAGTCAACCCCCTTCAACCTTCCGGTTATGCCCCTTTACCTTCATCGTCCTTGGCAGGCTGGCCAAGTGACCCCATCCCCCTGTTTCTTCAGGGAGCACCAGGTTACCACTCTCCTCATGTGGCATCTCGTGCGGAGAGAGGGCTATGTGGTAGGGCTACTGCTCCACCCTCAAATCCACAAGGTTTTCTTGGGAGGGTGAGGGAGGAAGGAAAGACTGGAAGGCGGCCCCTCCTATTTCTCATTTCTCGCCATCCTGTAGAAGCAGGAGAAGAAAGTGCTCTTGCCCCACTGCTACTTGTGACTAAGGGGGCTCCGAGCGTGTGAAACTTCTGAAAAGCCCTGGCTTGGGTCCTGAAGAAATCCTGCACACTGCTGGGTTCCTGGGTAACGCTCACCCAAAAGTCAGGAAAGGAAACAAAAACTGTGGAAGGAGAGCTAAGTCTTTTCCAAAAGACCCTCCTCTGATGGATGCTGAGGGGGGCCACTGCTGTTATCCATGCAAAGTACCCGTCCTACAGGAGTTCACCTCAGAGAGGGGAAAACAAGCTACATCCTGCAAAGCTTCATGAACAAGCCTCTGGTATCTGCTGGAAGAAAGAGCTCATCATTCAAGGAAACAAGCCAACAAGGGCTGATACCTCCAGCAGGATAGTTCCAGTGTGAGAATTCCACTGTCCTGTCCCATCCTGAAGGCTGCAGGGTAACCGAGCCTCTCACCCTCCTCTCCACTGTGCCCTTCAGCTTTTTACTCTACACCTACCAAATAGTCCCGAGTTCCCTGTACAGCTCACAAAAATATTAAGGATGAAATGTTCAATGCATGAGAGGGAGAGAACAGTGGAACAGAAGCCACAAAAGAACAGCTAAGTGGAGGAATAAACTAGAACTGCTACTTAAAGTTTCTGAAGAACTAAAGCTCAGACTATTAGCTAACATCTCATCTTTTCAAATTCCACTATTTTCACACCAGAAGCTCTAACAGGGTGCATAACTGCTGAAGAGATTCTTACCAAGCCTTTACACACCGGTTAAAAAACCAACAAACCCAAACCAACCCCCCAGTGCTCTATCCAAGGTACTGCAAAAGACAACACCGAGTTGTCAGCGTGACCCCGTGGGCTCTTCTCACAGGGGTGATCTTTCTCAGACCTCACTCTGCTCTCCTGTCCCTCTGGTCTAGTGGATGACATTCAGTTTCTCCTTAGGCAAACCATCATCATAAGTACCATCCCTAGAGCCTTTATTATAACCAGAAAGAGAACTTCTTAAGGAAGTTCAGAACTTCATCAAAAACCACACAGGAAATGATCTGTAATTACTGAAAATAAAAGCTTTGAATTTGCAAAAAGCAGAGATGTGATTGTGGCTACCTGTCCAGTCAGGTTTCCACCTGTCAATTGGAAAGGGCCCAGGGTATTTTGCAATCGCGTGACAGTAGCGACAACTGTATATACACAGAATCACAAACCACTCTCTGGGACTCAAGAATGAATTCTGGAAAAATTCAAAGCAGAGTTATTTCTTCCCTTGCATTTCCCTCCAATTTTCAGCTGTGTAGATATAAGAATTAGCCAAGAAATAAAGAAAAATTAAGTTCTCTACTGTTATTACCCCTGAAAAGAGCCACTACTTTAGGTCTCTAGTATGTTTTAGTAAGACAACCTTACTGCCTCAAAATCTGAACAAAACTACCAAAAAAGCTTTAACAAAAACTAAATCATGGATTCACACCTACAGCTATTTACAGCTGAGGTCACACAAGGTGCATAAGTGACCTGTTACAAACGAGAAGAGTTTCTGCACAGCACAGAATACGCCGAATCATTAACCTTACCATTTACAAGCTATCATACGAGACTTTACCTACCTCAGGGATTCCCTGACATGGTTACGGGAAGAAAGAAAGGAAAAGTCACCTTGTAGAACTGCCTTACCTGCCCCATCGGTGGTCCTCCCATGGGGGGCATCATCTGAGGCATCATACCATGCGGAACCGGTGGCATATTTGGGGGTCTCTGACCCATAGGGTGCATTCCCATGGGAGGATAATGGGGCATTCCTGGGTGTCCCATCTGAAAAACAGCAACAGAGGAGGAAAAAAAAAAAACAAAAACACACAACTCAGCGTGAAGCCAACAACTCAACCCCTCCCCTCCCAAAAGCATTAATAACAAAACCACGCTCAACATCGAACTGAAAATAATTTGGCTGGTTTTGGATGGATACCGCAAAACGGGAAGCAAAACCATTCACTCCTCCAGGCCCTCTAGAGCCAGGGTGAATCAGAATTACCAAATCCATTGCAAATCACCATCCCAGTGAGAAAAATAAACAACTACTTCATGATCTTCCATCTCATGGTTTGTCACAGAAAAACACACTAAATTTAGGGGCGCAGATATTGCTGCGTGCTCTGCCATACAATTAACAGGAGCGTCAGACAAAGGATCTTCTACTCCTGATGTCCAGGTCTGAAAGAGCTTCTGACTACAGTGACTGCTGTCACCAGCCCTGTATTCTCCTATAAAAGATGAAATCTTTTGCTGTTCTGGTACTTGGTGTAGTCACATCACCAGTACAAAAGCAGAGAGAGACTTTTTTCTTTTTTTTTTCATTACCAAAACATATTATAGAGTTTTCTATTTTAGTCAGAAGCAACAGCTCTCTAAGGCTGGAAAGCCTTTTACATTCAAGAACATATAACTTAAATATAAACATAGAGAAGCATATCAGGAAAGCGTTACAAACTGTGTTAGATACCTTAGAAACCAGTTAATTAATATAAAAATTATTCTTAAGCAGAGTAGGATTTTTAGAGGGTGCTTATTAGAAGAAAAAAAAAAATAGTTCTGCCATGTCTGATAGTTTTTCTATGATTTTTCTTTACCAGAAGACCACCTGAAGCTGGGAGGGGGTGGTTCACACAAAGAAAATCACAATTAGAACAGTCCGAAGCTTCTGAAGGTTAACAGCTGACTCCCTGCCATACCTCGAGTCTCCCAGGACACACAGTGACAGCTCAGCCGGCTACTGGGTGTCAGATAGTGTTTGGGTAACTCCAGGCAGAAAAACCACCTCTCCTCAGAGCTTCCTCCGAGGGTCAAACCCGCCCTTTCTTTCACTTTCCGAGGGACCTGCCATCCAGGTGCCGTTTGCCACCGACCAGCCTCTCTGGTCCAGTCGCGGGGGACTGGTGGGGCGGGAAATGCCCCGGCTAATCCCCCCTCCTCGGCCGCACACCCATTCGCGAGGCTCCACAGCGCCGCGCCGCCTCCGGAGGCGGAAGCCCGCCAAGGCCGAGCGCCCTCAAGAGCTCTCCCCCCGCCCCGCCGCCGTCCCCACGACAAAGCCGGTCCCGCCACAAAGAGCCGCGGCCAAAGCTCGGCGACCCCGGCCCGGCGACTCGTCGCGGGCCCCCCCCCGGAGCTCTCCCCGGCGCCCCGCACTCACCATAAGGGACCCGCGGTCGACGCCGCCGGGCCGCATCGAGGGGCTGAGGAGGCTGCCCCCGCTGCACCTGCCAAGAAGCCGCCCTCTGAGTGGCTGCCGCGACGAAGGGCCAAAGGGCATGAGAGGCTCGGGCTCCCCGCGGGGCGGGAGCAACGGGGCTAACAGGCTGACTGGCTTCCCGGCCGGCCAATCCGGGCGGCCCGCCAGTCGAGCGCTCTTCGGCGATTGGTCCGCGGCGGATGCGACGGGGCGGACGGCGTCCCCCGGCGTCAGCTGCATGAGGGGAGGGGGCTTCGGCAAGGAGAACGGGAGCGGTTGCGGGGAGGCGGTCGCCGCCGCCGCCGCCGAGTCCCCACCTGACATCCTGGCTGCCGGCCCAGCCGCGAAGAGCTCTTCTCCCCCTCTCTTAGCTTCGGCAACCGGAGCCGCCGCCGCCGGCGGCAAGGACCCGGACGGATGGAGAGGGAGGCCCCGCGCCGCGAAGGCGGGAAAGCCGCGGAGAAAAGGCGGCCGGTCGGCCCGGGGACGCGGCGGACGGTGAGCAGAGGTGCCTCTTGGTGAGAGCGGGCGGCTGCCTGTGGGAGGACGGGGCCCAGGCCCAGTGGGCCGCGGAGCTGGCGCGGGGGAAAGCGGCTGCGGCGGGGACCGAGCGGAGGGGACGCTGGGAAAGGGCTCACGTGGGCTGGGGGCGGAGCGCGAGGAGCCGGGCGGCACCAACAGCCTCTGAAGGAAGAGGGGGGGAAGCGCCCAGCTCCTTCGTCTCCGTCCGCTCAAGCAGACCGAGAGGTAGCAGCCGTTCTTCCCTCCGCCCTATGGCAGGTGGTACGGGCCGGCCCGGAGGCCTGGCCTCGCAGTGTCCGCCCCCTCCCGTGGCGGCCCGAGTTGGTACGAGCCGAGCGGGGCCGCTGGATCCCTCCCGTCCTGCGCGCCCGGTGGTAGGTGCCGCCTGAGGGGGAAGCGGGCGCCAGGGCGGGCGGAGGCTCCTCAGGGCGGGCCCAGCCGCTCTTACCGCCGTCAGAGCAGGGACTGAGGGCGGGCAGGCCGGCGCTGCTTGGCTGGGCTAGGCCCGTGGTGCCGCGCCGGGCCCTGAGCGCAGTGGGCCGGCTGTGGGCCCCGGAGGAGTCGCGCCCCTGCCGTGCCGTTAGGCCTGGTGCGGCCCCGGGGAAGAGTAGCGGTGCCAAGAGGGTGGCTTTTTGCGGTCTCCTGCTCTGACACCTGCACAGTGTGCTGGGGCTGGTCGCTCCGGAAGAACCCTGCGTTGGTAGCTTCATAAGTTCGTTCTCTAGCTCGGTGGAGAAAAGCATCCTGCCTTACATTGCAATCACCAGTTTGATTAGGGCAAACCGAGGTCCTGATGGTGAGGTAATCGTTAAAAATCTTGTCAAAGACACTTCAAGTTAAAGCTTTTTCAAGTACTGAAGCGTTTGACCTTTACCAAGGAGACTTGTGGGGAAAAAGCAGGGTGGCTTTAATCCTATTTTGCTGCCTCAGTTTAGAATTGAATAGGAGGGGCTCAGCTGGGCAAAGTGTGATATTGCAAATGTGGTGTTGATACGTTCACAGGTTCTGTGCAGTGTTTTCATTAAATCCACACTTCATGAATAAAATGTCTGAAAATAATGTTAAGAGACAAGTGAGCCAGCACAGTGCTCTTGTGGCCAAGAAGGCAAATACTCTCCTGGGGGTGCATTTAGAGGAGCATGGGCAGTATGTCAAGGGAGGGTCTCCTGCTCCTCTACTCTGCCCCAGTGTGTCCAGTTCTGGGCTCCCCAGGTCAAGAGAGACAAGGAGCTACTGGAGAGAGTCCAGCAGAGGCTGGGAAGATGCTGAGGGGCTGGAGCATCTGTGTGCCCAGGCCAGGCT
>JANHGN010019213.1:0-25499 GCA_024605025.1 Megaceryle maxima | reverse complement strand
AAAAAAAAAAAAATTAAAAAAAAAAAAGAAAGGTTTTTATGATTATGTGAAAATAATGTCTGTTGTAGACAGCATGTTATCAAAGCAGCTTTGAAAGCTTATATAGTTACCTGTGCTGAATGTTCTGGCTACTTCTGGTTCTCCCTCATCTGGAAGAAAAAGCTGGTTTCCAAGTTAAATTTGCAAACTATTGTTACAAATCCCATTGAGAATTTCTTTCCTTTAAAAAACTCTAGTACTTTGTAACATTTTGTTTATTTTGTTACAGATTCAAGCTGCTTGTCCTGGAGATTTTAATTTTTGTAGAACTGATTATAGCAGATCCCAAATGTCCAAGAAAAAAAAACCCAAGCAAACCTACAGCTGAAGGCCTTTTTGGATTACTTGGGTGTTTTTGGTTTTTTTGGTTTTGTTTTTTTGTGTTTTTTTTTTTTTTTTTAATTCATTTGAAATACTTCTTGGTGTTTGATGTATACCACATTTGGAAACAAGCAGTTAAAAAATTATAACTTTGACTTTTGATTTACTGCTTTCAAAACTTAGCTCTAAAAGCCAGGTACTCAGAGAGGAAGCACGGCAGCATTATCAACCAAGGGTTCTACCAGGGCTGTATTACATGAACCTGTGCTCCTAGGAATAATCCTGATCCACAGAAATGTTCCTATTGAGTTCCTTGAGATTATTTTCATGAATATGCATGAATATTCACTAGAGGTTGTAGGATTTAGCCTCCAAATAGCCAGCAGACATTCTTTACTTTTTTTTTTTTTTTTTTTTCCCAGTAAAGAGCAGGAAGCATCTTTAGTTCTGATGTTTAGAAAAGCTATTTTAGCAGGACAAAATAATTTTGGAAATCATTGTTTCGATGTATTCCTCAGGATTTTTAAATTCCTTCAGTAAGCACTGCGGTTCAGCCTCATGTAAGAGTGACTCTGAACTCTAGAAGGAGCGTGTGGTGCAGAGACAGAGCAAGACCCTCAGGAGCACCCCAGCCCTGTGTAGTCCCCAGCAGGCTCAGGAACGGGGGCACCAGTAAAAGCCAGGCTGAAAGTCACCTTCCACTCCACAAACCTGCAGGTGTCAGAGAGGGCAATGGAAAGACACGGCAGGTTAGTCAGGATCAGGCCTCCATGGTGCACACTCTTGCTACTCTAGAGTTGTGAAAAATGAGTAGTTCTACTTGTTTTACCTGTGACCTTAATGACTCTGGTCTATATGCTGTTAAGCCCTAGGCTTTTCCTTGCTCCCCCCAAAAAAAACCAAACAGGCAAGAAATGTTCCCAGCAAATACAGAAAGTGTTGAATTGGGAAGGGAGAGGTAAAATTGGTGAAAACTCTTACTTTCTCAAAATAAAATTAAAAAAATAAAGGAGTTAAATCATGATGGTCTGCTAAAGACTAGGCAAACCAAGCAGCAAAACTTTCCATTGCCGACTCTTCGAGTCACAGGAATTGAAGGAAGTCTTTGAGAAGGCGCCGGGCAGGGAAGGGTTAACAAGGTTTTTGTTATGGAGAGACACTGACAGCTCCATCTGAGGTGACAAAGATAGCGATGGGCCCAATCCGAGGAAATCGGGAGCACTTTCAGCAGAGCAAGAGCTGGAAACTACACAATATGCAGGAGACTACACCTTGTGTCAACTTGTAAAGCTGTTGCCAAAAATAAAGCTGTGGTAACATTTCCGTTCAGAATTACCCTTCTTTGAGCCAAAACCTATCTCACTAAATTAAAACAGGGCATCTACAATTTCTGTATAGATGTGTAACAAACTTTTATACAAACGAGATGTGAAACTCTAAAAAAAAGGTAATTCCTAAGTTGTCCTCTTTTTAACTTCTAAGAAATAATAAAAATAATAATAAAGCATTTCTAAACAATAGAAATTAGCACTATTCAGATGATTTTGAATATTTCTGCAATGGCAAACAAAGGAAGTTCAAGTTCTGAGCCCATTAGTGATTAATAAAGACAATTATTTTAACTAGAAGAGGTTCTTATACACATGGAAGGTAACTGTTATGAGATAAGAAAACAGTCTGCTTTAAAAAAGTACCTGCTCTTCTGACATTATGACCCATGGAGTTGCTGATTTTACCCTTTCTTCACCCTTTCACATTAGATCATGATATATTAATGCTTCCCTAGACAAACTACCTTCCCTTTTAAAAAAGTCCTCACTTCCAAAGGGTTAACCAAAGTTCTTAATCCCCGATTTTATTTTTCAAAAGGTCTGTAACTCAGCTGGAATCTCACAGCCCCATTTTGGTCTGTGGCCAGTTGCAGGGCTCTTCGGGGTTGTTCTCCCACTGACTGCACAGTCTCAGGTATCTTTGCTGTGCTCTTAGCTGCAAAAAAAGCCTATCATGAAAGTGGCCAGCCCAGAGGAACAGACGGGTAAGAGAAGACTAAGAGCTACCTTCTGAAAACTTCAAACGTTCTGCATCAAGCAGCAAATATCCGTTTTGTTTTGTTACACTTTTCTCCACTAAAGTCAACAGCCATTAACAAGTTTTTAAAAAACACCGCTGAACACCCTCCCCCCCCCGCCCCCCATGCCTGAATTCTGCAACGTCCTCTTGGGGTCTGACCACAAAAGCCTCTTGGGGTTTGATCTGCTGAAATCCACTCAGGCCAGAGACTGCTCTGTGATTAACCCCCCGTCCTATTAACTCTTTGCCGTGGGGTTTATGGCGTGTGACTTCCAGAAAAGTGCAAAAATCTACCCATTCCTAGCACGTGCACTCAGATCCCAACACACAAATGGAACCTGAAACAAGTGTTACATGGTACACAGCCCTGACCCGTGGAAAAAAAAAAAAAACCAAACACCTTCTGAGCATCTTAAAAGCAAAGATCTCCACATTTTACTGAGAAACTAAAGCCAGAGTTATGCTGTGAACATCTACAGTGATTTTCCCAATTTCTTTCATGCATGCCAGTAAGAATTCAGCTCCGTGGAGTAGACTTTGATCCCTGTAACACTGCCAAACTACCTGTATGAGAGACTGAACGCGGGACTTCAGGCTGCCTGGTAGAGCATCATCACCTCTTAGGACCGGAGCACAGAGATCTGCAATAAACATTGTGAGATGCAGTAAGAGGTACCTTGATTTGCAGACCTCAGGGGCTTAAATGTGGGTAATCACCCTTTTAAAAATTAACACCTAATTTTGGGACATCACTCTTTGTGCCAAGGGCCAAAGCGTCACCTACACAGGGCCCCAACCCCATCTGTCTGCAGTAAAGTTAGTTTTTCCCTGGTTACAATGAACTACAGACGTATGCAAAATCTTGCACAGTCTTTTTTTGACTGTTACCATGTTCAGATATCTTTTTTTCTTAAACTTAGCTCAAAGAGTTTTTCTCATACACTCTTTCCTTCAAAAAAGAAAAAAAAAAAATTGCATGTATGTCACAATATATTTTTTACTTTTTTTTTTTTTTTTTTTTAGTATGTATTAGGAAAGAGAAGATTTTACTAACCCAATTTTTTCATATTATTTACTGTTTTGCCAGAATCTTAATACTAGCATTTGAGGAAATGCTTAGCTGCCAAATTACACATAATTTAGGTATTTATTTACAAAAGCTGTGTCACAGAACCTGCACTTTTCCCCTTTCTAGCAGAATTCTGCCAGAGCTAGTCCCTCTGAATCCACCCAAAACTCAAACAACTTCATTGGTCAGAGGTGTATGGACATAACAGGAGGGGGGACAGGACAATGACACCTTGTCATTATACCAAGAAAACCTGCTTACCTTTATCTCAGTCCCCAGTAATGAAACTCTCTCCCCATCCAATATGACAATATAGAACCTATCTCTTAAAAATGGATCTGATTTTAGAATGGATTTTTATACTGCTTTTTTCAAAAGCAACGTTACAGTAACTGCTTTGTTTCGGGTGTACGTGTTAAATGGCTTCCTTACCTTTGTTACCAACAGCATGCTGAATTGCTATGGAGAGCGATTTTTACAAGTTCTTGCCTTTCATGGCTCATAGCAGCTGTTTGTCAGCGTGCTTTGGTCCTGCTGAATGGTGAAGCTGGACCCACCAGCTTACTCCTCATGTCCCCAGGCTCTACGCAGCCCAGGGCAGCCAAAATGGCCTTAGGAATTTGGTTTTTGTTTGTTTGTTTGGTTTTTTTTTTACGAATCATGTAAACATTTCTAACTAATCTTCATCATGAGTATAAGAACCAGATCTGTTTCAAGCTAGATAGATAAATACTTTGTGGTTGCTTATCATGAACTATTTCACCCAGTATATTCTTAAGCAAATGTCCCCTTCAATATCAACCGCAGCATGTTAGGACTGCAACGGGATGTGCCCATATGGATTTTAAGGTGCAAACTGAGTTCTAAATTCAAGAGAAAAAAAAATGTTCCTCTGTGACAGAGACTATGTCAAGTGAGCTAAACACCAAAATACCGTTCAGTCTGCAAGAAAACCCTATTTCCTACCACATTTAGGAAGGAGATCCATGCTGGGGCCATGTTATTCTAACTGGGATAAAAGGGGTACAATGTGGAAGACCATTCCTGCCTCTTCTCTGTCAGTTTAAGTCTTGAATGACTCCAGTGAAGTGACTGAGGTTACTCAGACTTTATATCTCTGTAACCGAAGGCCGCTTACCAATACATCTCCTGGATAGTTTGACAGATGTGTCTTCTAGAATTTGGTTCAAAGTTTCTGTACCTCTGCTGTAGCCAAATATATATTAATTGGGAACAAAACACCACCAAATTGGCCAAAGTCCTTCTGTCCCAGAAAGCAATGAATAGATACATCAATGATTCACTATGTCCTTCCACAGTGCATTGATAATTATCTCCTTTAGAGCCCCTCAGATAGGTACAGTGGAACTTAGAGTGGATGTGAACTCCTATGTGGAAAAGTAAAGACACCCTGTTTCAGACAACCTTGTTAACCCCTTTCATTAATTAACCAAAATCCACAGTTAATTTGCATGCAGGTTTCCACTGCTCTTGGAATAAAGCTGTTCCAGAACTCTACACTTGTTTTGAGTACAGCCCTTCCATAATTTTGAGCTTCTATTTTAGGGTCACAAACTGGAAGTACAAATTAGGACAAAAGAGTAAAATCTCCAAAATAAAGCAGTGCCCGTGCCCGTCTGTCTCAGGACATTATTAATGGGCGACTAAGTAGTCTTATGACATGAAGAACGACTGTGGAAACGCCTCTTGCTCCAGCAGACATTTCCTACTTTGATGTTTTCCAAGCCATGCTGACGTCATCTACCTGGAGTCTTGCCTAGATCAACGTATGCAGTCTGTACTGTTGTCAGCAAGAATTCCCATCATGTACCAGGGCCTCTCCATACTCCTTTAGTTTTAATGCTGCCAGTAGTGGGAAGTAGCTGGAAGGGTGAGTATACTTCTTGCCTGGTGTGTGTTGTAACTCTCATTTCACCTCTCTAACTGTGATGTTTGGAGATGGGATTCAAGGTATAGAATAGACCCCAAAGGTCTATCCTGTAAATGATGCATTGATGCCACTGCAGAGTTAACCTGAGAAGAGCAGGAGAAAATCTGGCATTGAACAAAAGGAGCAAATGTATTGGGATGCTCCAAAACAGGTATCACAGAATCTTTCAGCAACGCTCTGTTCTTATCAAATTCCTAAAATAAATCCAGCCCTCACCATGGAAATTCAAAGGTATTAGTATGAACACCAAGAGGAAAAAAAAGGAAAGAAGAAAAATCCTGGTATGGCCTATCCTTGTATTGTTTTCCGCTCATAGAAAAGCAGTATGGTTCTTTGAGGGGCTGGTAGGAAATGGTGTAAACCTTGATCCATTTCAATCATGAGATAAATTTATCTACCTCTTGCCATATTCACCAGCATATACAAACCTTTCTGACATACATCAATGACATCTGTGACTAGGAAAAAGTCATACCATTCAGAAATCAGGCTACTAATGGCTACTAATCCCATCATAATAATTACAAAATAATGTAATGATGAGCCAGAGTAAACAAAATATATGAACAAAAATGGAAAGGAAAAATACAATTAGAGTCTTGGGTTTGATCCAACTGCCTTTTGCTTCAGTGGGAGTTCTGATAGACTATTACCCCTATGTAATTAGAGACTGAGGCTTAATCCAGCTCCCGTTTGCCTCGGGGGAATTGGGATAGGCCCCTATGCCTTAATTTGCTCTTCTCTTGCCCCTTGTCTACTCAGTTCTGCATAAGCAAAGTGGACCTGCTTCACCATGCTGGGACTCTGTGTCATGTCCAGGAATTGTGTGTCAAGACTCAGGTAAGAAAATAAGTATAAAACAGAGTGTCTACACCTGGTTTGCACTCACTTTGCATGGGCCTGAATTATTAGATGAAGTAGTGAAAAATCAGGTCTCTATTTCTACACAAGGTGCTGGGGACTGAAAAACTTTTTTTTTTTTTTCCTGTTACAACAAAAAAACTCCATATATCAAAAATAGAGTAAGTAAAATAATCCTGGTTCTTGAGCAAACTGTATGAAATGCTTCCAAGGAGATCTTTGGGAAGGTTACTTCACTTAAATTCACAAGACAGAACAACTGATGGACACAGTCCTTCGCTTTGGCTCACCAGACAGCTACAAATACCCTGCAAAATATTTTCTAGGGATGCAATTTCCAAACCTGGGATCAAAAATCTAAAGATTTGTATTTCTAAGCATGAGACAAAAAACCACAAACAAACAAACAAACAAAAACACAAAAAAAACCCCCACAAAACACACACACACAAAAACCCCACTACCAAAGAAAACAAACAAACAATCCCAACCAAGAAACTATCATAACCAAGTCTTGGCCATATCCTGCATTCCCTTAAAAAAAAACCCAAAACCAAAGGTTTTTTTACAACCACTCTATTGAGGGGGTTTGAAATTATTTTATACTTTTTGGGGGACGAAAGAAAATAGAGTCAGTTTTGTGCAAGAATATGGACATTATTGACTTGATAAAGTATCTTTAACATAAGCAATTATTACTGACCCTGATGTTGTCCCAAGCACTCAGTGGTCAGCATTCTGTATACTAAGAATATGTTAAATGTCCACAAAGTAGCAGAAACACACTTCCCTTGCACACACACAACTGCACAGAGATATTGGCTCTCCATATCAGACAAAACCAGGTTAACCATGTCCACACGAGTGCACGCAGGCATAGGCCATGGAAGAGCACAGGCCCTGACTAGTCCATGCAGTATGAATTCAAATATGGCTTGTATCAGCACTAGTGTGGCCAGCAGGACTAGGGTGAGGATCATCCCACCCTGGTCTCAGCACTGGTGAGGCAGCACCTTGAATCCTGGGTTCAGTTTTGGGCCACTTACTCCCAGGACACTGAGAGGCATGTTCAGAGAAGGGCAATGAAGCTGGGGAAGGGTCTAGAGCCAAAGTCTTAAGAGGAGCAGCTGAGGTATCTGGGGTTGTTCAGCCTGGAGAAAAGGAGGCTCAGGGGAGACCTTCTCACCCTCAACAACTCCCTGAAAAGAGGTTGGAGCCAGGTGGGGTTGGTCGCTTCTCCCAAGAAACAAGCAAGAGGACAGGAGGAAATGGCCTCAAGTTGTGGGATGGACAATGAGGAACAATTTCTTCCCCACAAGAGTTATGAAGCCCTGGCCCAGGCTGTCCAGGGCAGTGGTGAAGTCCCCATCCCTGGAGGGGTTTAAAAGCCACAGAAATGTGGTGCTGAGGGACATCGTTTAGTGGTGACCTGGCAGTGCTGGGCTAATGGTTGAATTCAATGATCTTTAAGGTCTTATCTAACCAAAACAACCGTTATCATTCTATTTGCATCCTTTCATTACAGCACTGACAGACAGAGCTAAATGGAGACACTTATGACTAACCTGAAGAACCCTTAAAACAGATTGTATGGATGTCCAGACAGACGCACATCAAAAGAAATACAAAAATACGTAATCATCTGTGTGACATAAAGATGTACAAATATTACAGAAGCTGAGCACACACGTGCAGACAAACAGAGGGAACGTGCACAGTTACACTCAGGCAGCATATACATTACATAGGCATTTGTATCCTGTGTACACATTCTCCTATCACTGTTTTGTCTGCCCAAATCAATCTGGAATTTTATTGAAGCTTAAACCATCTCCATATTTTTCCCCTCCATAGAGAGTCTGTGTACACATCATGTTTCAAAGACACCAATTACAATAAATGCACACGCACTTCAGCGTGTACATACCACCACTTACTTACATTCCAGAGTGAAGTCCCTATTTACAGGGGGAAAAAAAAAAAAAAAAAAAAAAATCAACTGTTTTTTCCCCATCAAGCTCTTTCTCTTTATGAGCTATTTGTGTCCTTCAGCAGTAAGTGGGATAAGAGAAGTAAAAATATTCAGCTACTATATAACTGCTTGGATTACATTTATAAACATCTTTTATCCCCACCCTTGCACTACTTCTTCAAGTTTTCTTCTCAAGTACAGCTTTCCACCTGCAGCCTTGCCATGAATGATCTAGCTTGAAAATCAAAGCATGGAGAAGCAGAAATACTTAATCCTTTGGTTTAGTATGCACAGATCTGAGCTAAAGGAACTGTGCTGATGCCCTTCCTGTTGTCACTGATACAGTGCCATACACACATATAACCCAGAACAGGAAAAAAAAAAAAAATTAAAAAATTAGAAGTCTGTTGCTGAAAAGCTAATGTTCTAAAATAGACTAATCCAAAACATACCTTAGTAGGCATGAGAAACAAGGAGAAATACAGTGAGGATGCTTGAGCAGTGCAAGGGTTTTCTGCAGAAGACAGCCAGTAGTTGCTGTTTTGTTCCATGTATTCCTTGCCATTTTGTTTCATCATCCTATTCAACCCGTTATCATTAACACGTCACTGGTAGATCTCCTCTGAAGGGACTTGCAGAAGAAATCTGTCCTGAGGAATCTGTAGAAAAAGACAGCACCTGAATAGTAAAATTAACTGAGAGTTGGCGTAAACATTTTGAGAAGAGAGGCATCCTGGGTGTCAGCATGGAGGTGGGGAGAATGGAAGGAGAAGAAAAAGCAGGGGAAACACCTTAGAGAAGCTAAATTAAATTATCTAGAAAGCCAGAATTATGGTGATGATGAAGGTTAACAATGCCTTGTCTTCACACTCATTTGAAGGACAAAGCAGCAGCCAACATATTTTTCTCCCTGAGACACTGGAGCATTTATTGAAGGTCTCCTAGGAAAAGACTCTGTACTTGAAGACTGTGATACCACTGGAGTGATTATAAGCATTTTGCTGTCCTCCTTACAGTTACCAGCCAACACTACAACTGCCATTGGCGCTACAGGACAACCACATCTAGTCTCACTGCAGTAGCATTGTACAGTCCCACAACAACCAGCTGCCTCAACCCCAAAAGCAACCCAGAGGATGAGCCAGACCAGAGAAAGACCTTGGTGCATATAGTTATGGCTTGGCATATTTTGACAGTAAGAATTAACCCACGGCTTGCTGTGCTTTATTGGTAAAGCCAGATCATAAAGCTCTTGGACTGGTTCTCATTTTTTAAATGAGATTTGTTGGAGACTTTTTTTTTTTTTTCCTTCATTTAAATGGGATTATTCCTTAATTAATCTTGGTAAAATGTTTGGGGATCTCCAAGCTGGTGGCACTATATAAGTAACAAGAACCAGGCAGTAGGTGCTGTAGTATTTAAAAACTAAATGCATGCACACATCTCACTCTCTGTCTCCCAGTTTACACTAGACAGTCTGTGTAGGGGCTGGTGCTTTGATCTATGAGTCCACAGCATTAGGCAATATAGGTGTATACTTTCCAAAGCGGAAGTAAAATTTTTTCCAGTCCCCCTTGTCATCAGTTATTAAAACCTGGTGCCTAAAGGAAATTCCTTGTGAAAACAGATGTGTTTTAGGGATGTCAATGACAAATCAAGACTTTAATTCTATCTATGTAACTTAATACATATATACACACATATGTAGATAAAAACTTAATGGATCATATTGACTGTCACTGAACAATGTTGGTGGTGTGGGTTGTTTTTTTTATTTCTAATACAGCTTTTGAATATTAGTCTTTTACAGCAGGATGCACTAGTGAGATGTACTGCCTGATATGCCCTTGGTCAAAGTTATCCTTACACGCAGTGTGCAATTCACATACATTATGCAGTGTGCTATAAGCTCCTTATTTTCTTGGCTGCAGCCCACCCTCTAAGCCCAGGCCTTCCAGCATGGAAAGAATTCCTGTACATATTGTCGTGTGTAAAGCACTGCAAGACCCTTTGGGTTCAATAGGCCCTGTTAGCTGTACACAAAAGGAGAAATAAATGATAGAGGTACTACGCTTTTGTAGTATTCAGTTGGTTAAAACATGCTACTCAGAAATGGACTTTACATTTCTTAAGCTGTAAAATAATTGCCTGCATGTATGTGTGTGGTAGTGCATGCCACCACTCTTCCACAGCCTAAGTTCTGCTGTTTGGACTCCTCCACAAATTTTCCAGGTATAATTACAAAGAAGATACATGGTGGAATGGGCTGTAGAGCGTAATTCTCACAGCGCTTGGTTTGGGGAGTCTTTGAGATCATCTGGAGCAAACAGGGAGAAGTCTGTTGCAGGATGTTGTTCTCAGGAAGGGTTCAACACAATCCTGCAGAATCACTGAGGAAGGGAAAGGCTTTTCAGCCTTGGTCACGGCATTTAAAAGACAGACTTGAACCAAGCAAGTCAAGGAATCACATTTCTGTTAAAATTGAAATCTCTCTAAGGTCCCTAAATTGTAGTTATGTATTTTTGATGCTTCTTGAAGATATGTACATGCTCCTAATTTCAATCTTATTATCTTAGCAGTTAGGAAATTTGCATCAACATCTTCCTGTCTGGGTAATTTAATTCCCCTTTTTAAAATAAATTCAAATTAGCAACAATAAAAGAAAATACAAAACCACCGTTGAACTCAAGTAGTTACCATAAAAAACAATACCACCACCACCAACCCCCCAAAACCCATTAGGCATTGTGCAAAGTTACTGTTTTGTTGAGGAAAGAAATCCTGAAAAAGAGGGCCAGCCCAGGGAAGTGGTGGAGTCCCCACACCCGGAAGAATTTAAAAGTCCTCTAGATGAGGTTCTCTCAAAAAACTTACACCCTCATTCCCTCTGTCTGACAGAAGGTGGGGCCAGGACAAGACGGACCCTTGGTACCAGAGCTTAGTGTTCTAGTGCCATGGGGGAGAGGGGCTGGCACAAAAGCTTCAGTATTTCAGGCCAACAACAGCAATGTTACCAGAGTTGCTGGGAGTGCTTAATTCAGGCTCATCACAGAACACTTAAAAAATAAGAATGAAGTTGAATCAAAACATGACAGGTTTAAAGGAGCACGGCTGCCTCAAAATGCACATTCCACAATTTCAGTACTCATTTTTGTAAAGTATTTTGTCACTCTTCTCAGTCCTTCTGCCTTTCAGGTCATCATCTACATTGCTGTACAGGTCACCCATCTACAATGAACAAGATTAATTTCCTAGTACTTGTTAGTTTTTGCTTTTTAATGACTGTGTACTAGCAAAGCCCTGGTGTGGCTTTGGATAGTGGTTCAGAGGAAAGCTGAAATCCAAACATATCAACAAAAGCATTGCCTATTTCAGGAAAAGGTTCAATGAAATATCTCCACCCATCTTCAGTTGGTTTATTGCTAAACAAAAATCTAAACCAAGAAACAACTTCACTCATTTGCCCCTTTTTAACTATGGCAAGACAGATGCAAACCACTGATAAATTTATTTGTGATATACATATTGTGCAATGTGGGGTTTTACTGTATTTTCATTTAATTGGCCTCAAATGCAAAGGGTTTCAAAATCCACCATACTTTTAAACTGTATAAAATATAAAAAACTAAATATAAAAACCTTATTGAACCAAAAGTTCAACAAGGATAATGGTAGAGTCCTACACCTGGGGAGGAACACCATGTATGTACCTATACAGGTTAGAGGTAGACCCACTGTAAAGCAGCCTCATGGAGAGGGACCTTGGTGTTCTGGTGGACAATAAGTTATCCATGGAGAAGCAATGTGCCCTTGTGGCCAGGAAGGCCAGTGCTATCCTGGGGTGCATAAAGAAAAGTGTGGCCAGCAGGTCGAGGGAGGTTCTGCTCCCCCTCTACTCTGCACTGGTGAGACCACATCTGGAGTATTGTGTTCCGTTCTGGTCTCCCCAGTTCAAGAGGGACATGGAAATACTAGAGAGAGTCCAACAGAGGCTACAAGGATGATGAAGGGACTGGAACATCTGTTGTATGAGGAAAGGTTGAGAGACATGGGGCTGTTTAGCCTGGAGAAGACTGGAAGGGGTTCTTATTAATGTTTACAAATATCTGAAGGGTGGGTGTCAAGAAGGGGCCAGTCTCTTTTCATTGGTGCCCTGTGACAGGACAAGAGGTAATGGTCACAAGCTGAAACACAGGAAGTTCCATCTCACCACGAGGAAAAACTTCTCCACTGTGAGAGTGACAGAGACTGGAACAGGCTGCCCAGAGAGGTTGTGGAGTCTCCTTCTCTAGAGACTTTGAAGACCCGCCTGGATCGGTTCCTGTGGGGCCTGCCCTGGGGGGTTGAACTCAATGATCTCCAGAGGTCCCTTCCAACCCCTACCATTCTATGATTGCTAACATCATAAATTGCTCATGCAATGTTTTGCTAGATGGGCAGGAAACCTGGAGTCATTTTAATGCTGATGGATCATCAGATTAGAATGGCAGGATATCAGTTTGCCTGCGCTAGGGTAGTCTTGAGAAGCAGAAGACATTTTAATAAATTATGGAATTCTTTGAGTAATATGAGTGCTTTAGGAACTAGATTTCAATTAAAGTTGTGAAAAACAAACAGTTGTGTCAGCAAACTATATTAAAAAAACAAAACAAAACAAAACAGACAAGGAATAGATTAAGGGCTCCATGTTAATACCCAATGGGATCTGTTGTCCAGTCACTACTGAAATGACACTGAAATGGTACAAATAAACTTGGAAAAAAAAAAAAAAAATAGAAGTAGCTACGTCAGCTCAACTACCAATCTGAAATGAGTGCAGGCACATATGGACCACAAGTTGTGAGCACAATTCATGTATCCTGCATGAAATGAATCTGTCAGTCTCAATTCATATCCCATGTCCATGTCGCAAAAAAATAGCCTTAAAAAATTATCTTCCTTGTTGGGAGTTTTGGCAGAGACATGGAAGGAAGAAGTAGTCACAGAAAATCAACCTTCTCTGAACATCTAAAGCATGTCACAGAGGAGCAGTGTGGGAGAACTGATATTCCTGATGGCCCATGAGAAACAGGAATGAGCCTTCATAAATGTTACAACTGCTGCAGATCACAGGTCACGAGCAATAAACTGTTCTGGATCGACCTCCACACCTGATGTGGTCAGCAAGAGATGTTTAAAGACTGAAGCCAGTAATCACTTTTTCAGATACATACCATGATCCCCAATGCATGTCTACAGCAGCCTTTACAAGTGAATTTTGCTTCAAAGCTGAAATTGTAATCAATTTTTTTTTAATATTATCCAAGTATAAGGATTAGAAATTTTGTTAAAGAAAAGCAGCCAGCTGCAAATTTCAGACTGAGACAAAGCCACCTATATAGGTTTGGGTTTGTTGGGGTTTTTTTGTTTATTTGTTTCAAATTGCATCACAACTCTGAGGTTACATTTCAGCTGTTCAGGGAACTGGTGGGGTCTCTACATCTAGACAGATCTCTTCTGATAAGGAACATCAGCAGTTCAGAAGGTTAAATATTTGTAAGCAGAGACATGTGTTTTGCATTGTTAGCTGGCAAGATATTTCCTGCAATACATTTATGAAATGTTTTGGGTTTGTTTTTTTTTTTTTGTTTGGGGTTTGTTTTTGTTTTTGTTTTGTTTTTTAACCCAGAATGTCAATGAGCAGACATTTGTCATGAATTATTGACTGAGTAATTGCCAACATATTTCTGCCCATCAGATTGCTCACAAGCTATTCACTAATACGCCTACTTTGTGTATTTTCAGAATTCACCACTCCTAGATTAGTATTTATGAGGGGCTGTTGGTCACAAATCACCTGACATAATTTTATTTTATTTATTTATTTTTACTCTAGGTTGGTAAATATACAACCCATCAAAGGCTTTCCCCTAAGAGCTGCACACAGACTTCCAGTTCAGGCATTCATATGGATACAGAAATGCATCATCACATGTGACAGTTTTGCTACAGAATATCACTCTAATGAATGTTTGTGGAAAGTGAAGGAATTGCCTCAATTACCATCAAAACAAATAGTTATATTCAAACAAAAGTTCACATTTTTTTTTCTTCAACAGTCATCAGTCTTTATGTACTAACCTCCATTGACAGAATACATTGCCAGATTTTACAGATGAATAGAACATTCATTAAAACTACTAAAAACTTCTTTGTTTTGAACATCATCATCCCAGGGCTCTATATACGGGACAACTCCTATCTACAGAAGTCCCATTTGCACCACAGCGAGTGAGAAACAGCCATGGGCACAACTTAATGCCAATTAGAGCACAGTGGACTTTGTTTCCAGCTACACCCATGCGTTAAGCAAACAGCATTTGGCCCACAGAGTATTTCACCCAACTATCAGTCTGACGGAACATCCCAGAACAGCAAAAACACCACAGAAGTTTTATTTACTTATCGAACGTAGCTCTAGGGATACACCAGGTTGAGAACGTCAGCACAACCTTAACAGGCGACCAGGAATCTGCCTGGCACTGTATATCACTAATTTGCCCCAAGACATCTGATTAATACCTTCACTTTTAACTTATATTCTTTTACCTGTAGATTTGGAAAATATTAACAACAAGCATTCTAAAGTCTTCTCAGTTAACCAAACAACTAGCCAAAGAAAACCACTTCTCCCCAAGAAATGGTCTGACTCCACATGCAGAAGACCCATCAACATGCCTGGCCAAACTCAACCATGGCTTACATCAGGCTACAGAAGACACTTCAGAAAGAAGATGATGCTGACACAAAATAATCATGACCTTCTGCTGCTGAAGAGCCTACAAGGGATCAAAAGAGACAGAACGCCCAAACCAAGGAAAATGTGTTGGCCAAGCACATCCTTTCAGTAGGATCTGTACTGTGGGGTTTCTAGGGATTGTGGCAGCAAACTACACCATACAAAACACCCACAAAAATACCTCAAAAGTTAAGTAATTTATTAGCCACCTTTGATATCTGGGGGCTTTAGGAAAGGTTTTTATAATAGCTAATGTCCTCTGTGGTGGCATAAGATTTTCTGGTAATGGTGGCACGGGAACTATGGTGAAGATGGCACATGAATAAAACCAGAAATGCCTTTCTGTCCTTACTGGTCATTCTCCCAGCACACATCCTCACTCCTCTACTATATTAGAAAAGAATATGACATTTATTAATTAAATAAAATAATATTTCTAGAACCCCTTTCCCTATCCTTGGGGAGATAGAAATTCAAATACAATCAAATACAATCACAACAGCAAACTATTAAACAGCTGAAAACAGGTTGTTCCAGCATTAACCAGAATAAAATCTCAGGTCAGAGAGCAGACAAAGGGTGGACAGAGAGAGGGAATCGCAGCCCTTGTGAAAAGGATCTACCCTTCTATTCTGTTGCCGTGGCAAAGGCTCTGTTACCTGCACGACTGCTGGCTACATCTCCTCTGAGACATTAAATAGTACCAGAGATGCTACCGCTGGCACCTCTTCTCCAGTTTCTAGAAGATCCCTGGCATGGCCAAGGCCAAACTGCACTCTCCCAAATGGCTCCTGCACATGAGCTGGGGGAGACCATGAGCCAAGGATTGTTCTCAACAGGTATTTTGCACGTGGCTGTCCCATCTTGGAGTTCAAGACAGTTTAATAGTGGGGAACAGCCAGTGATGCAAGTCTTCAAGAAACATAGTGCCAGCATTGAGAGATCTCTCAGTGAGTACCAGATCCCTTTCCTTTAATGATTTTAGAGCTACGTACCCAGGATTTGAGACACCCAGGGACACAGGAGCACAATCTGTGGCAACTTTCATCTCCTAGATGGCTCTTTAAAGTAACTGCATTCTAGTAGTTCCTTCCTCTGCTGATAGGATAACATCAACCAGAACACCAGCACAGCTCCCACGCTACAAATCTTTTATAGCTCAGCACCAGGAACAGCTCAAAACACATGTACACAACCTGTAAAGACAGTAGTACAGTTCTGGGGAAGCTAAGGATGGGGTGTTGAAGGACAGTTTCATAAAACAGGTTTTCCACGTTGGTGACCAGAAATACTCCAAGTCTTACAGTTTCCCACCATGACTCTATAGCAGGCTCCCCACTCCCCAACAAACCCTTGCTGCTGAAAAGGGCTTTTGTGCCTAAAAGGTCAGACACAACTGAGGTGCTTCACAGCCCCTGCTGAGTGACTTGAGGTACTCTCTCTCTGCAGCACTGACAACTCCAGGTGAGAGATGATGTGGAAATGCAATTGGATCAGATGATCTATGTGCCACTGGGATTTACTCATCATCACTAGGTCAAAACACCAGCCAATCCACGTAGGGAGTTGGAAGGCAAAGGAATCACTCATAAACACTAAAGTTAAGAATTAATTTCCATCCACCAAAGTGAAAAAGTATCCAGAAAGGAAAAGAGGAAATATTTTCCAAGGCTTTTTTTTTTTTTTTTTTTTTTTTTATTTTACCCAAGAACAGAACTACTGCAACAGCAAGTACAGGTGAAAGTGTGGAAAATCACAAGCCTACCTGGCCATGGGGTCAAACAGTCAAACAAGTAGGTCTAGAGTTTTGGAGTTTCTAAAACATTTAAGGAAAACAGGAAGTTGAATTTATTCTTACATGATATGTAAGGTATGTCCAAATAACTGTGCCCATTTGGAGGCACCTTAATTTAATGTTTGTGATATGATAGAAGGATATGTACTGTGCTTTATCGCTAATTAAGCTGGTTTACACATTCATACCCTGACAAATTCCTGCTCCTTTTGGTTTGTACTTCATAATCCTGTTTGCTGGAAGGGGGAGAGACTACAATTCATGCTGGAAAGGCAAGTAAGACTCCACAAATGAAAATGTTGGGTCAAAAGAGCAGACTTGTGCTGCTGTACGGGGGTGGGGGCGCTTTCATATCTCCTTTGGAGAGAAGTTCCTCCAATTCTGTAGCTCTGTGCCTCTGTTTTCACTAACCTTATAATTCCTCTGGTCACCAAGTGGTCACCCCATCCTTGTAAGAAGTTGAAAGTACCCACTTGTATACAACAGACCAGAAAGGTGATAAACATCTGCAGCTACAGGACCTCTGATCTCCACCTGATCTCCTGCTCAGGCTTAATTCTGCAGCCTACAATACCCTCAGAGGTAGAGAACATGGTCTACAGTGAGAACAGGGAAGGTTTTCCAGCTGGTGGCACTTAGAGCAGTAGCTCAGACTGACCAGAGAGACTGCTTTCTCCCTCTGTCACCAGGACACCAGTTTGGATGGGTGGCTCTGGCCATCACCTTGGTCACAGGATGAATGTATCTCACATCCTCAAATGCTGGGCAGCACAAGCACCACTGTATTCTAATAGTTTAGCCATAATATATACATATTTATGCTAAAGCAAAAAAGATAGTGGTTGAGGTAGTCCAATCCAGACTAGCAATTTCCTTAATGTTTTGCCACCAACAACCCCGCTTATGGCTTTTATACCAACAGTGCAGCCCACTCAGATGAGATCCATTTAAGAACATCCTTGGTTCCTGGGGTGCCACTACTTTTTTCAATGAGGGCAAGACTCTGCAGGGAGAGCAAAGTGATTACAGGAGATATTCTCAACAATAAGCAGGAGACCAGGAAGAAAACCTGCAAGCCATGGCAGCAAGTTTGATGACCTCATCAAGTAGAGAATGGCTAGCTAGGGCCCAACAAAGACGGCAACTGGACAAACTCCATGACAGACACCACAGTGTCATGCAGAACAAAGCCTAAATTACCTAGTATCCAAGAACACATCCAGTCTAATGAAGAAAAAACAAAAAAACACACCCCCCAAAAAAAACCCAAAAAACCCAAACCAAAAAAAAACCAAAAAACCCAAACCAAAAAACAAACAAAAGCAAACAACCTGTGCTAGCAGGTTTAAAAAGGAAGTGGAAAGGAAAACCAATGAGCTCATGTCTTCTCACTTTACTTGGTCTTAGCCTGGTTTCCTATGGCAACAGGGGTTGTAATCATGCTCTATGTGTGTGAGCACGTGTGTAAAAGACAGGCAGACAGTGGGCATCAGAGTGTTCAATAACTCTTGAATAAGGTGCTGGTTTGTATTCAATCCTGACACTCAGATACGGGTCTCAGTGATAATCAAGTTCCTACTGGAAGCAGGTCACCACAAGACTACACCTCCCAGGTTGATGGCTGCACAGCGAGTGCGTGTCTTATTAGGCAACAGAGAGTCCCTGCAGGAGAGGTGGTTATGAATCTCCCAGCTGCAGGAGAAGCACCATCAGAACTTGCAGCAAAGCATGAAACAACCCTAGGAAATCATCTTTATCAATTCTGTCTGTAAGACATTCAGGCTACATCCCTTTCCCTCTTTTTCCTGGTGAAAGTTAACAGGGATGTCCCCATTGCTGGTCTTCAGGAAGCTGATCCTGATTGACAGCAAGGAGATGAGAATTTTTTTTTCGTATTTTTTTAAGACTGTTGTATATGTCAATATCCACACAAACAAAATGTTTTCCAAGACAAGTGATAATCAAAGATTTGATGACCACCTTCTTCAACAAAGGGCCAAGAAATATCATAAGCAGCTTAGCTGGGTCCTCTAAAGACAGCTGAGAAAAACTAAGTGCTGACATTGCTAAAGTCTGCTAGATAAAAAAAAAGGACAGTTAGTTTCTGGTCAGTGTGGTTTGGGAAGACCCACCAAAACCTTTCTACCTATAGCTTTCTGACACAGCAGGCTGCTTTCTTTCATCTGCTTGGTACTTTTTGACAATGGAGAGGAAGCACATGACTACTCCAGACAGGAATCTTTAGAAACTATCAGCAGCCAGGATATATATAGATGGCATCACCAAGAGAAGTGAACAAATAGAATAAAAAAGTGGACCCCAATATCCACAGTTTAGTAACCAGCTGCCTGGGATCAGTCTACCCAAAACTGCGTTGCCTTTTGAAGCCTCCATTTTGCCAAGACATGTTTCATGTAAATCATAGAATCATGGAATGGTTTGGGTTGGAAGGGACCTTTCAAGGTCATCTAGTCCAGCCCCCCTGCAGGGAGCAGGGACAGCTGCAACTAGAGCAGGTTGCTCAGAGCCCCAGCCAACCTCACCTGGAATGGTTCCAGGGATGGGGCACTGACCACCTCTCAGGGCAACCTGGGCCAGGCTCTCACCACCCTCAGCACAACAAAATATCTTCCTTGTATCTAATCTAAATCTCCTTCTTTCAGTTTACAACCATCACATCTTGTCCTGTCACAACAGGCCCGGCTAAAAAGTCTGTCCCCATCTTTCTGACTGGCTCCTTGAAGTACTGAAGGGCTGAACAACCCCAGCTCTCTCAGCCTGGCCTTATCCCTAAACACTACATACCACTTGAAAAAACAGATGTCTGTTCAGGGTTACACTGAAAAGGTGGTGAAGCCTGGAGAAGGACCTGGAAGTCCTGCTTATTAATGCTCCATCTGAATCACAGAACACAGCAATTCATTTGGGCTACTCCTATTGACAGGGCAGCAGAGCAAAGCCATTTGGAGGCAGTTTGAAGAGGGAATGGTGGCCAGTACTGCTGTCAGTCATTTTAGCAGAGCCAGCCAGCTTTAGTATGAAGTTCTACATGTAAGCAAATTCCCTCTTTCCTGCAAAAAGCCCAAATTGTCATTTGTCATTGCTACATGCAGTTAAACAGCCATCATGTTTGACTCCAAAAGAGACTGCTCCTGCTGCCTGATGACAACATATTTCTATACAGTAGCAGATCACTTTGGGATCCTCTGATCTGGAAGTCATGCCAGAGTCACCCAAAAATAGTCTTTTTGTTTGGGTTCCAAGCCAGATGTGAAAAGTTAAACTCTTCCCTCTCAACGTTAACAAGCAATACACCAGTCTAAGGGTAGAATTTAACCCTCAGAGTTTTCCTTAATTTTCATTACTCTAAAACCAATATTGTTTCAAAACTTTATTTCCATTTTCCAAGTTAGATGTATTTGTCATGCTTGCAAACATGGCTTCTAAAAGACTGATTTTTCTGGCCTCCTTCCTTACCCTGACTATGCCCTCGGACCCCTTTTCTCTCATTGCACAAGCTTCCAAGTACATTAGAAATGTTCGCTAAGTTGACTGTTTTTATGCCCCTCTGTCCTTCTGCTTTTACACCATACCCCTCATCTCTCAAACTGATACCATTCCCATTAAATCCAGTAGAAGCAATATCAAGAACCAGGCACACAGCTTTTCCTAAGCTGGTTTTTAATTTGTGGCTGCAGTTTAGAAGGGATGTGGTGAAAGGGGGCAGAGAGAAAGAAAGAAAAAAAAAAGCTTAACTAACCAAAACAAAGATCTTAGTGAAAAAACACAACAATAACATATATATATGTAAAATAAAAAGCTGTTCATCTAATAGCATCTTTATTTAGGCTTCTGACCCCCCACATGCAAATTTTAGAAACTGATTCCTGGGTTTGCAAATTTTTCAACCAGATATCATCAGATGGGCAGATTTCTAGATGTTAGAATGTTACCTATAAATTTAACTGAGACCAAATGTTTCAATAATCACAATGATTACATTTGATTAAGACATAAAGTATTTGAATTAACTTTATCTTACGGTATCAAATTAAACAAACAGCTTCATTTCTGTGTTACGTGTCCCAGACAATCCAGCCAATTTCATGAAATTTATTGTCATATTTCTTGATGATCCTGACAGGCAGATGTAATTAAAAATAAAACTCAGTATCTGTAGCCCTCCCTTGTCTTCTCCTCCATCCAAATATCTGCAGACTTGTTTGAGGAGTCCTGCTGGCTTCGACTCCTCACAAAATCAGACTTACTCATACCTACAGAAGCGTTTATAGCTTCAAACATGAATCCTCAAGCTTGCCAGAAAGACTATCCCAAACAGGGACTGCTCAAAATAACAAAACATCAGTATATTTAGCATTTTTAAATAAGAATTTCCTCTCTGTAACTTTACATTTCTATTTGAAAGACAAGAGCTTTCTAAGGAAAATGTTAGTGATATACTCAGAGAGGATTAGAATCATATAGAAATTCAAACCTGCTTTATATAGTGCCAAAGAAACAGCAAGTAAAATATCAAATAAAAAGCAGTGATGGGGATGGGCAGCAATAAGTGGCAAGTAAATAAACTGTTAATCTGTAGCTTAAATGGAGAAAAAAAAAAAAATCTCCAGCCTTTGTTCTCAACAGTAATTTTTTATTACTATTTTTAATGTTAATTTTTTTTTTTTTTAAATTACTTACTACGGAATAAATATGAAAAGAGGATTAACATTTCTTTTTAATATTCATATTGATTTAATAACATTTATATTAACAGATGTCAGAGTGATAAAATGGCAGTATGCTGCTCTGACAGATTTTGGGTTTGGTTTTTTTTTTTGATTCAAGCTTGTTAACATTTAGCTTCCACTACTACCTCAATAAAATTATTTTTCCTTCCTATTTTACACTGATCTAAAAAAATTCCTCCTGAACATGCTTTGTTGGTTGCAAATGTGCAGGAGACTTTTGTTTGCAGATGCCTGAGCCAAAACATGCTTTCTTCATGTATCCCAACTGCCTTTATGAAGCCAATGGGCTAGATCCTGCTTAGGTGCAGTAGGACTGGGTTCATGGGACAGAGCAATATGTGTTGGACTATTAATTATCTAAACATGCAATTAGTGTTTTGTATTATTAGCTGGAGCAGCCATTATGCACTTTGTATCAATAAACCCGACTAGCTATAGCAAGAATGGCAGAGTAAAATTTTAATTTTTGGCTTGTTCTCTGCTTCATTATGTTTGGATTTTTTTTTTTCCAAAGCAATAATACTTACGGCTTATCTTTAATTCTAATTTATGCTCCAGCCACTCAGATAAGTACTTTGATTTACTGGAAACAAAACTATAGTTCAATAATGTAAGCAAAGGGAGCTACATTCAGCCTTTACACACATGGGCCTGGAATCTGTATCCTGCCTGACAGACACAATTTTCTATTTTTTGTTGTGTGTGTCTCTTACATACCAGCCCCCTAAAGAAACATATACCCAGTAAAACTTTCATTAAGTCTTACTTCTACTAGGCAAAGGTAGCAACTTAAGCAACTATTTTAAACCCTCCTCATGGTCTCCATTACAATGCTGCCTAACTTGAGAATAAATAAGCCATTTATTATAAACCATTTATTATAAACATTCCTTCAAACAAGAAGTCAAACCTCCATTCATCATGCATCTAAACCTTCTAATTTTCCAAAAGAGCCTCCACATTTTTTTTTTTTTTTTATCTTTTAGATGTTTAAGTTCCCTTCTTACATTTTTAGCATTCAGTTTGTTTCATTTTCGCCCCTCCTGGATAGATTAGCTTGAGCCTTGACATCGCAGCCACTGAGGTGGTCAGCTGGCTGGTATCATCCACCACAGTGGCCAAGAGACATCACCTGGTTTACAAGACTAAAGCCCACTGAAGTTAAAAACTATAGGAGACTAAAGGTCAGCAATTACACTCAATTCTTCTTTTGACCCAGCCGTTCTAACAAGACAGCCATGCTGCAGCAGGGCAGTGGGTAGACCTGGTGCCACAGCTACCAAGCAGGTGGCCTCAGCATGATGCCCCATGTCACCTCTCCTGCCTGCTCGCCCAGTCAGACATGCTTCCACAGCCTGACACATCCGCTGGCCTGAGACGCCAGAGACCAGCTGCACAGAGCAGTTTCACCCAGGGCTGACGCCCAGATGACCAAATGGGCATGTTTAATGGTGCTCTATTAGCACAATTTGCACCTTTCTGAATTCCCTTTGATCCAAGATCTTCTGTTTGCTCCACTGAAACTCTGTTATTCAAATTTCACGCTGTTCAGGGCTACTAGAAATGACAGAGAGCACACTGACTGGTTTCCTTCTTTCTGTCTTCTCCGAAAAGCCTATTAGACCTAACTGTGGTTGCCTTTTGGATACCAGAATGTAATATCTCAGTTGTTAGATTCTA
Organism: Megaceryle maxima; assembly: GCA_024605025.1. Lineage (NCBI taxonomy): Eukaryota > Metazoa > Chordata > Aves > Coraciiformes > Cerylidae > Megaceryle > Megaceryle maxima. The sequence goes on along the minus strand of JANHGN010019213.1, from coordinate 2,212 downwards.
TCTACATTTATTCTTAAAGCTGATACAGAAACAACTTCTGTATTGTTTGGGGTCTATCCATAGGTTAAGAAACAATGGCCTAAAATTTCAAACTTCCTTATCTGAGGTTAGGGTCCTAAACTACGCAGCAGGGAAAGGCAAGCAAATAAATAAAAACATTTTAAATCAAGAAACAACTATTTGATGTAATGTCTATAATACCAACAAATGCAAAATCCACCTATGAAAGCAACTAGTATTTTTATCTCTGTAATTAAGTGGTCTTTGTTAGGAAAATGTGGATAATAAAGCAAGCAGGGTTTGCCCCACAGTTACTTTATCAGTGTGGAGGGAAAATCAATAAATAAATAAACCCAAACCCACACACAACTCTTTTGGTTTATTCGACACCCCAGGTATGTGTTCATGACTTCTCAGTCCCTGTGCCAGAGACATTGCACTCTGCTTCCAAGTAAAAATCGTGACATGATCACCAAAATAATTTTGACTTTCAAGGACAAATTAAAATGGAAAAAAAAAAAAGCAGTAAAAATTAATCTGTTTTTTTCCCATTGTAGTTGAGACAATACCTAGATGTACCCAAAAACCAAAACAAGCAAACAAAAAAACCCCAAACCATACTTGTGCATAAAGAGGAGACTGCTGTGGCACAATTCTCCTCACGCACGTGTGTATACTTAGTGCACAAAGCTGCACTAAAAATTACACAAAACCTATGGGTTTTGTATATGGACAGACGGATAAAATGGATATTTGTGTGTGCACATGTAGACACATATGAGTGGTTTCCCTCAAATAAATGATGCCCTTGAACGGTCTGATACAATTCCTACAGAGTGAAAAAACAGCCCTGAATTTCCGTGGGGTTTGGGTCAGATTTGGTTAAGCGAGGTGAGTGGTACACACCTTTTAGATGTGTCTGTTCAAGCACATTTAAACACATTTTCAAAGCAACTGTTGGAGCAGCAATAAATTTGTGAAGCCTCTCTCCAGCCTGTTTCACTCCATAGGAGAGCTATGCTGCAGTTTAGACAACTTAAAATTCTGTTAACTTACCTAAATGTCTTATAAACAAATTGAGGAGAGATTAATTTGATTCTATTTCGTATTTTCAGTTACCATACTACTTTTTTAATGCCTACAGATATGCATATATAGCCAGTCACCCCCATACAGAGCCCTACTATACCAGTTCACATTTATGCAAGAAATTCCTTTAACATGAATTAATCAAGAGCCTGATTTAGTCTCCTAAGAGTGTTTAATGTGTGTTACATATTGGGGAGGGGGGATGTGATGACACAGACAGGATGTGGTCTTTTGTAGATCAGAACACTCAAATTATTTCAAAAAGAAAAATACAGATGAAATGCAATAAATGATCTTTTATGCAGAACAATGTTCTCTTCCATTTCCATCTCATCAGAATTTTCTGGATTTTTTTTTTTTTCCTAAGATTACTTTCTTACATGTAATATCTGCTTAAATTTGGGCAGCAAACAAAAAAGCTAAATCATAATATTTCTACTGTATAGAAATATATACCAAGTAAACAAACTAAATGAAAGGGATGAATATGCCTCAAAAGAAGAGATCAAACAACAACTTCAGAATAACTTAAAAAAAAATTAAAAAATCACTCTTGAACCAAAACTTTTTGTATACAGGTCTGTGAGAGTTTTGCTTATGGCTTCAATTAAGAAGAGAACTGACTCCATCATCTCATGAACCTTACAGGAGAGTAAATTAAAGTCTTATGCAAACAGAAAAGAGTCTAGCAGGTTAGTAGGATTTCAGCACTCCTGTGCATTTGGGCATCTTCAAAACCTTTCAATGTGGAAGGACACAGTCACATTTTGTTTACCGAGTGCTAAGCTGCAGGATCTCCATTCTCAGTTTGGCAGCTGCATTATAAACAGATTTCTAAAGCCCATCCCATTGAGGAAGGCCTGGCTTGACTTTGAATAATCAGAGGAGAAAACAAGCAAGCAAGCTAGCAAACAAGGTACCAATAGTTTGCGTGGTACAAGTTTGGAAGGTCTCAGGTCAGTTGCCAGGCAATAACAGTGTTAAAAAAAAAAAATATCAATAATAATAATTAAAAAAAACACACAACAACAACAACAACCAAAAAAAAAAAAAAAAAAAAAAAAAACAAACCAAAAAAAACCCCACAAACCCCTTACTCTCATGTTTTTAAAATCTGAACAAA
>JANHGN010019212.1:45358-61821 GCA_024605025.1 Megaceryle maxima | reverse complement strand
CTTCGTGTAGACGGGGCGTTCCAACAATTGCATTGTGTCAAGGAAATGAAAGATATTAAACTGCGTTATGTAATTGGACACACAAAAAAAAAAAAAAAAAAAAAAAAAAAGTGTGAAGAACAGAGAGAGCAAACAACAAAACCAGGTGACATTTCCCCTTGTTGCAATTCCCCCTCCCTTCAAAGGTTTCTCAGGATGTTCTGAAGAAACAGTTAAGGGGTAGCTGGCAACCCAGATACAACATATCAAATGGGGAGTGAGAAAGAAGAGCCATCAGATATGCAAACAGTGTGTTTATATTTCTTGAGATGTAAATATCATTTACACAGCTTGTTGTCCAGAAGTTCAAAGCCTAGAAAAGGACAGTAATGAACATCTTCAACACTGAACCACTAAATGAAATATGACATTAATGGGAACTATTTAATGCCATTCAGCTCTGCTTTGATGGCCATTTTAATTAGATTGCTGCTGTACTGAACTGAAAAGCTGCTGACAGCATTAGAAAACTATAGTTTGCAATACAGAACTTCATAAGATGTTGCCAGATCCCAATTTGCATGCATAATTAATGGACACCTCTTACAAGAGTGTAATTTGATTCAGGTGTCAGGCAAACACATGGATATTCATCAGCAACTCTCTGGCCTTTGATCTGAGTACAAGGGCTTTTTACTCTGATGGGGTCCAGCAGTGGGATGCTGAGACTGTTGTGAAAGTCTCTCCTAATAGGGGCTAATAGGTAACTGATCTGTTGACTTATAAGTCAGATGTTTGTCTCTGTATGTGTGGACAAGAAGGTTAAATGAATTTTATTGTTAAGAAGGGGAAGGGTTACAAATACCTCTCACAAGCAATCAAAATTCCATCAGAATTAAAGCTTTCCACAAGAGAGAGTATGCCATCAAATTTGTTTGCTATCAGGTAGGACATCATTCCTTCTCTAGCTTTCTAGAGAACTAAGGAAGATAAAGTCCAGCCTCCTCTGAACTCAAGGGAAAAAGGAAGGAGAGTGATTCTTCTATGACTGCATTATATGGATACCTTTGAATGGCTTTGAGATGATAGGAAAAGCAAAACTTAAAAAGCTTAATATCTCAAAAGGAAAATGACACATAACTTTGTCATTTCAAGTATATGTCTAGTCACTAATCCTTTAGAAATACATGCACATATTGCAATTTGCCATACAATATTTGACTGTCAAAAAGTTTTGAATTCAGTTTTGTTCCAAAAGTTGAGGCATTAAACAAACAGAATTTGGTCCACCATTTTCTGCTACCCAGAAGTTCTGGTATTGGCAGTCCACAGGCAATAGCTTTTACTGTAAAATCCCTCTACTGATATAAACATGGTTTAAGGAACTCCATTTTCCTCCACATGTGCATAGGAAAGCAAGGATCAGCTCAGTAATAAATAAGAATGAGACTGAAAATAAAATTAATAATTTCAGAGGGTCATTTATACCTCCGGTGCTGTGCTTTGTACTTGTCATCCAGTCTCTGGAAGGGTTCAGTGGGAATTATGAACAAAGGCTCTCAGAGAATAAAGGTGGTCATGCACTGGAAGTGTTCAAATAATATCCTGAGTGCTATTTCATTAAAAAGAATGATGGAAATAGGACAATCTGTTCATTCAAATGACAATCAAGTCCGTTTCAAATGCATTATAAATAGCAAGAGCTTCAAACTTCCCTTCAATATTGTCTTATGGAAGATACTAGATAAAATGTCCAAAATAAGAAGCAACATAGAGAATTTTGTCTAGAAAATTCTGTTAAAGCTGTCTCATAAAAGGGAAACAAAGGACAGTGGCATGAAATTGAAAAGCAGAAAATGGGAGAAAATGCAGAGAAGTAATTAACTTTTTTAAAATACATTGCTTAATTATGTTGTGGAACTCCTTGTCATAAGATATGTGAGCTGGTTAGGATTTAGATTTTAAAAATTGGCTTTTGCAGCTAAGTCTTATAAGTCTCATGAGATAAATAAGAATATCATGCCATATATAAGGAAAGAGAAAAAAACAGAGTAACTACCCAATATGTATTATCAAATGGGGTCTGTTTGATTTGCTGCTCTGAGTAATTGCTCCTTGTCCCTCAGTAAGTTCCGTGGCATGTAACTGTCTCTTTCTTCTAAAAACCTCCATTCACTGTGTGTTTTTATGTTGTTTAGTATTTCATTTCAGGCACTGAATGCACTTCTAGAGCAAATGTCCCCATCATCTCCAGAATCCCACTTCATGCCTCCTATGACTAGTGACACCAAGACCCTCCCTATTTTTATGGAGTGCACTTGACAGAACTTGACTGTGGCCATGCACATATTATCCTAAGTTCTCCTATCATATAAGGAGACATCATATGATAGGAAAAGACATGATGAGGGAGGGTCTTCAGAGCAGACAGCAATGGTGGTCAGTGAGATGAACTGCTTGGCATGCTAGGGACAGCAGGTTAAACATGTCTATAGTGGGCTAAGAAAAATAGTGATGTTTTGAAGATGTATTGGGGTAGGAGCTCCAGCTTTTGCATATCCCACATCTAAGATCCTGTTTATAAAAGGCAACACTGTCAACTTGCTAAGAACTTGCCAGATACAAGTCTGGTTATTTAGTGTATTGACCCATCTCATCTACTGTTCTTTCTTCTCATTCACCATTCATCACCTTTCTTCTTGTTCTGCATGTGCCTCTTCCAGAAGCCTCCCTGCTTTCCAATTTTGTTGCTTCTTTTCCACTCACTGTGCTTCTGCAGAGGTTGCAGAGATGAAGGAAGTGTTTGATGTGCACAGGTCACTACAGTGTGACTCTCAGAAAGAAAGGGAAGGAGGTAGTTCACTTCAAGAAGGGAGCAGTAATTATTGTGCTGTGAGTAAAACTGAAGTAAGGGCTTGAATTGCCTTGTAATCTTCAAGATAAAAGAATTTATGCACAGCAATTGTTATTTTCCTTGGATAACCCCTATTTTTATTCCCCTTACACCTACCTTTTGAAAGAAGGATTTCCCTTTGTACACTGTCTTAGCTGGACAAGCTGTGTAACTTGGATTGACCCTATCAGCAACTGAAGGGACAGGTGACAACAAGGCAAATGATAAGGCAAGTGCATTTATATGCTGAAGAAGGTCAAAGAGTGTTAATCCCAATAAGTAAAATGACTGACTAGTCTAGAGGACTGAAACAGGAGTGTTAATCCCAAAGAAAAGAATTTACCAACCCTATACAAGCATGTAGTTAGAAAAATACATAGTGCACTTTCCACAGCTGGAGGAGAATGGAGGCTGACAGTGTGAATAACTGGAAGAATTTTTTGTGGCCTGTAGATTGAAACCAAGGATTTCAGAGGAAGCAGGCTGTAAAACAGCACAGGTATGATATGGGAGACATCCTGCAAAAAAGCTCAACAATCATTTCTGTCAGTGCCACTCATCTGTAGGTAGACACTTTGGTAAAGAGAACTGAAAATTCACATACATCAGTAGGTGATCTCCACCTCTCAACTATGTTTCCTGGCAAGTGCTGATGTATTGTAATATTTCTACAATAATTTTTCCTGAAGAAATACAGCAGTAGGTGGAAGTAGTTTGTGGGGTTTAGCACTTGTACATTTAGTTTAATTGGGTCATTTTTGGAGCATTTGCAATAAATGAGGAAAAATATCTACATTCTGCATCTAACATAGGATCTAATCATGTAACTGCAAACTTCTGTCAGTTGGTCAATATATACATATTTAATATACTTCAAGGCATGTTTTAGTAAGCTGGTTTGTCACATTGACATAATTAGAGGAAGCTATGAAAGCCTTGAGCTAGGAAGTGTCTGTTTTCTGTAAATGCTGCAAACCTACGCAAAATTCAAGAAAATCATAGGCTTTACAGTTAATTATGGTGAATTATGAGTATTCCACATCTGGAAAATGCCCTTCAAGCTAAACTTATCTAACAGCTTTATCCACATTGAATCTGTTTTCTTCTGACCAGTCTTAACATATTGGTAAGTTTAATGCCCATGATTGCAAGAAACAGAGAAATATAAACACAGATGTAAGCTTCTGTGTGGGTGTGGCCCCAAATACACTTTTTTTTTTTTTAAGTAACAGCATTGTCATATGAAGTTTAATATATCCTTTTAATATGCGTTCAATACCAGTACCAATGGTAGGTCACCTTTAAAAAGCCTAAAAAGTTCCATTAGTGATAAGTACCTACAAACTATTGCATATATAGGCATGGTGAGGCTTAGCAAGGGAAAAAGATTGAACAATGCTTGTCTTTGGCCACCCCACTGTCTCAGGTAGTAACTAGTTCATCTGCTGAAGCACTCATGGCATGAAGCATCCTTCAATTACATGTCTTTCTCCTGCTTCTTAATCTCTCCTTTACACCTTGCACTTCCTGTGTGCTCCTGCCCATAATGAAGGCATCCTAGTTTGAAGTTTCTTCTCCCTCATGCTGCTGTCTTGTACAAAAACAGTAAGAAAGACAAATTGCTCTATTGGGTTGACAACAGCTCAGCAAACTAGCAAATTGCAGCTCTTGCAAAGTAGGCAGCTCATTGGAGCCCCGAGGGTCAATGTCAGACCATGCTTTCTTCACTGTTTGTATTTGCTTACAAAAGCACATGAACAGGAAAAAATGGGCAGTGAAATGTATCTACTCATGCATGTAGTCAATAGTTGGCAGGGAATAGTATATTAAACAAAATGTCTAGTCTATATCTACTCCCTGCCTCAGGATAAGACTAACAGAAGACTTTTGTGGACAAGGTATACTGTGGGAAAGTGTTAATTTCAGTAACAGGTTTCTTTTGAACATCTCAGAGAAGTCTACAGTTGTTGATTAAGCTTCATAAAGCTCTTAAGCTATTTAAGTGTTCTGTTTCTATATAACAGATGAGTAGCCTGAAGGGTAGAGAGAAGTTTTGCCCAAGGTCAAAAATGAGACATTGACAGGATTAAGAAAGAGGTCTTGGGAATCATGGTATGAGTTTTGCTTAAATACACTGCCCCTCAAGAGCAAGACTGCATATACTGCAATCATGGTTCCCATTTCTCAAAGCTTTCCTATATGAAATATGCTATAAGAACTGATACAATGCAGAATAAAATGTGCAGTATAATGTAGAGGCATTTTATGAGATTGTGAGAGGATTTCAAGCCCAATTGTTTTTACTTCTTTTAAGTAAGATGGAAAGATCATTAAAAAAAAAAAAAAAAAAAGAGTGAAAAACATTCGAACTCTTCTGTTCCAGCTAATAAATGACAATAGGAATTGGGAAAGGATATGTCACTTTCATCTGCCACAATTTTAATTTTATTTGGCAAACATCATACCTAGGGAAATATGAATGATATGAGGATATCTATCTTCCTGTTCAAGATAGAATTACCTTAGACAATTTCCAGCTTAACTGTTAGAGCTGGTTGATATGTTTTCGATAAAGAATTTGAAAATGGTTGCAGAATAATTTCATTTCTGTTTAGAGAATTAAACTGGATGTATTGTTTTTTCCTTGTCCTTTATACCTTCTCTCCCCTTTCTACTCGCAAGTTGGATGAGGGAAGATAAAAGGGATAAAGAAAGTGAGGAAAAAGAAAAAGAATAAGATTGGATAAAAAAGAGATACAGAATTTTGAACATTATAACGTGGTCAAAACAAAACCCTTCAGGAATGAAATATTCCAAAAATTACTCCCTTGAAGTCATGTTTTTCAATTGTATTCATACCTAAACCTGGCAACAAGTGTCAGACTATTTTAATCTCAAGACAAACATGTAAATCAGTAATGTTACAAGTTTTCCTTTTCTTGCTATACAATGTTTCCAGAAAATGATTATTTTGATAATACAGTAGCACACATGTTGCTATTACCCCCTTCCTTATGATCACTGGGTGTTATTTCCTTTTTAAATGTCAGTGTAGATCCTTCTCCTTAAATGTACAAAATATATTTTAAAGTTTATGAATTGAGAGTCTCTACCAATGCTTTTTTTTAAATTATGAATGAGATTCTCTGCTCTATTAACTTTTATAATAGAGTGATGAATCAGGCCCAGTGTTTTAAATAAGATGCAGTTTCTGGAAAATTCAAGTCACTTGTGCAAATCTGACTTTGGGTAAGTACAGTAAGTGATTTCCATTAGTTTTAGGACAGCCCAACCTGCAGCATCCTCTGGGACTGGACACTGCCTTTATGAGGGACCAAATCCACTGGCATAATTTTGCAGTATCTCTGACTGAGCAGTAGCTACAGTCAATGCTTCACATCCTCCAGTGCTCTCCAGCTGTGTTTGGGACGTTCCATAAAAGTAAGCTGCAATGAATCTAGAGTGCAGTATTAGTTCATTGTTTCTCAGGGGTAGTGCAAGGGAGCAAGACTTGAAGGCTAGAGGGACACAGTGACTGTCCTGTTCCCTCACACCCTTGTATTTCCATGCTCAGTATCACTATATGTGTTATATTCTGTTCAAGTTTGCACAAAAGCAATGCAAAAACAATTGTCTTTTTATTTTAACCCACCTGGAATTAGGAAATTCCTCACATTGCCCAGGTGACTTGAAAAAAAATTTGGTTTGCATTACTTATTTTTTGTATCACTTGTGACAAATTTGTGAGGACCACCAAGATAACTAGAGACTGGAGCAATTCCAGGATTGTAGGATGAAAGTCTGGGGCATCTGGGTTTGTTTAGCTTAGGAGAAGAGAAGGCTAAGGGAGACCTAATTGACATCCTCAGTTCCCTAAAGGGGAGGATATGGAGACTCAGACTCTTCCCAGAAGTGCACAATGAAAAGATGAGGTGACAGTTAAAAGTCACAGTGAAATTTGAATTGGATGCCAGGGAAAAAAATCACGGTGAAGGTGGTTCAACATGAGAGCAATTTGCCCAGAGAGTCTGGGTATCTCCATTCTTGGAGGTTTTCAAAGCTCAACTGGGAATGGCTCTTTGCAACCTGTTCTGACATTGAAGTTAGCTCTGGTTTGAGCAGTGTCTGGACAAGATGGCTTCCAAAAGTTCCTTCAATGTAGATTATTCTTTAATTATTCTATAGGAATGCACCTGAGCATCATTCTGATCTGAAAATAAGTGAAGGTAAATAATATTTTCAAGTGCCCTATGTTTTCCACTTATACCCTGAATATAACTTCTTGCAAAGAGCACATTAGTAAGGGAAGTTATTTTATAAAGTGTCAGTAGGAGCAATGAAGGTTTTATAGCTTCTGCATTTAATAAGCCCAGGTGTTATCTACATGGTTTTCAAAATAGAAATCCACAAAGAAAAAATATAGCCACTCTGAAACTTCCCTTGATCACCATCACCTTTTATTTCTAATCAACATAAGAAGATTATCAAAACTTATCAGTAAAATAGGTAATGAATCCTCATGCAAAGTATAATGCAAGCAGGGGTTAATTAGAAAAGGAAAAGGTGAACTTGCAAAGCTGACCTTATGGAAATCTGCATCCCTGACTTTGTAAATGAGGGCTTCAGAAGCATCACCTGCAGTTTTGGCTATCAGCTAAAAAGCTGTACACCGCTTTTCAATTATTGCAAAATCTGTAGTCAGAAATATTTGAAAGGCAGTGCTTAGCAAAACTTTCTGAACAAAGAATGTTCAGGAACTATGGAGTGTAGGAGGAAGATTGGGAATTGGATACTGAGCTGCTGTCTATCCCAGGCTGTTAAGAAACACACCCCAAGGGACATCCACCACAGCTTTTATCTGGATGTTACTCCAACTGATCATAGGGAAGAATTTATTCTGCTCAAGGATTTTTATTGCCATTGCTAGTATCATTCCTGTAGTCAGGAGGTGTCTGGAGATACAGGAAATTGACAGGAAATAATTGGAATATGAGGAAACTCAGGAAAATATGACATGAGCTGCAGGTGGGTAATGAGAATGAGATAAGCCAAAATCTTTGTCTGGGAACTCTGGCAGAATTATTACTTTATATTATTCCTAATCTTAAATAACTTCTAAATGACAACCACTGTATTACAAACTATCCTTCCCTCACATGACATGCTCCTATACTCTAAATTCATGAGAAAATAATATTTAGTAATTCATTCTCTAGCTCTAACTGAAGGATTCAGACACTCTTTTCCTTCATTATACATTAAGCTCCTCTGTTGTACTAGCTGGGATGTAAACAGAAATGTCAGAAATGTCAAGCCTAGCTCAGGGTTTTACATGAAATATAGGGCAGAATTGGTTGGGACTATTATCAGAATAAATCCCAGAGAACTGCTCAGTCCCACTAGAAATACATAAACCTGAATATCCCTGAGGGTATACATAACCTTAAGTGACGTAGAGTCTGTGATGCTTCTCACTGACATTATCCTACATTGATGCAAACCCATAAGTATGGATTTGTGATGTGAATTCATCCGTGACATTACTGGTGATTTTTTGCTGCTTTATAAAAAGGTGGTGGTCTCCAGATAGATTTAAATGACCTCTAGGATCTCCTCTTTATGTCCTCTGCTATAGAGAAAGTGGGGTGAGAGTTCACAGCATCTGTCTCATGCTCAGGAGTCAGCAAAAGTTGGGGGCATATGTGAACTCCCTTTGTCATCCAAGTGTTTGTTTAACAAGCATTGAGGACAGCAATCTATGGTCAGTAATTCTATTAATCCTCTCTTAGGTTGCTTAGAGCTCTCCGTACCCTTTCTAGATGGAGGAAAGGTTTCAACATGAGGGTTATTTCAATAGGATGTTTCTTTACTTGCAGCAGCTCATACAAACTGGAATTAAATTGTGGGTCTTGCCAGCAATTCTGCTTACTCAGGTGTATTATCAGTGTTTATTGTTGGCCTCGTTCCACACATAGCACACCAATGAGATGGCTGTTGGCAAAACAGTAGAAGAATGACAGTTTAAGGAAGACCTTTGTCTCAGAGATAACACAGTTTAAGGAATTACGATTGGAGATTCCATACAAGCTATTCTATTGCATGTATTTGCATGCTAGTACATGAATATGCAGACATAATGCTTGTTCGTTAAAATGACCCTCACTTAAAGTCCTAATTCCCTGTAAGGCCCTGCCCCAGCTCTACTCCTTTTCAGTTCCTCCAGGTGAGAAAATAAATAGGATTTTGCTACTCTGATATATGCAACTTTTCAATCACCTGCACACAGCCAGTTGTCTCCATGTCACAGGAAATAAATAAAGGACTTCAGACTTGTCTTAAGTATCCTCAAGCACAGCTCTATTTGAATCAGTGCTTTATACATCACAGCCCTCACTCTTTCTGCCCCGAACTATAAAGTGTTTCCTTCCTAAGGAAAAGCCAATGTTGCCTCATATGGAAAGGTTTTGCAGAGAGTTTACAGCTTTCACTTTAGATAAGTAAGTTTTCCCAGAGGTTTTAAGCTCTTTTTGCTTACTCAAGGCTGTCTTTTTCTGCAGTAAACACCTGCTCAGTTTAACTATTCCTCATTGTCCTGATTTTAGGTGATTTCAAAGAAAAGGTGTCTCAATAAGCCTGTGTACTCAATATGCATAGCTACCACCTCTGTTTAAAAAATTACAGCTGTCATTAGGACTTCACCTCTCAATCACTGTTTTTCAGTATAAAGTGACAGAACAACTCTGCAGACATTTATCACTCTAATTATTGATCAGTAGTACATCATTCTCTGCTGAGTCTTTTTATACAAGGAAAAATAAGCATTACATAGTGCTTTTCTTGGCAACTCTAACACCATTATTGATAGCATATTATTAAAATATGTTAATGGATTTTTCTTTTTTTCATACAAGTCTTGATTTTGAATACATATTTTCATAATGAGGATTTCTGAAATCACATATACCGTGTCAGACAATAAATAAGAGTAATATTTCTGCAAACGTTTTTTATTCTATTCTTGTCACAAAACAATGAGGTTTTTTCAACTTTCTGTCTTCCTGAAACTGACTGTTCAAGTTCTGGGCTGATTTTAATCTTACATTTAACCATTCAGCTCTGGTGTCTACAGTGGAGCTGCATAAATTTATATGGAAGATAGAATATAGATCTTTATTCCAAATAAGGATTCACATTTAAAAATATGGACATGTTAAACAAGTATTAATAGGAGGAAAGAAAAAAAAAAGAGTTTTTAAAAACCCCAAAACCTCAAACATATAAATTATTTTGCCTCCATGGATATTTTTGCTTTGACTCCCTTCCCCTTCAAGTCCTCAGTCTCTGCAGTCTCAAGACCGTCCAAGCTATTCTGTGCTTATTTCTGTATTAAGCACACTTAAGGAAGAAATGCAATACTTGTATTAAACATAACAAAGGTCTACATTTGATTCTGAAGAGTGCATCCAGCAATACCAAGACAATAAGGGTATTATTTCATTAAGTCTTCCTCTCCTCTAAGGGGCTTTATGTAGGATTTGCAGCATTTTCTTTTTAATAACTATCAACAAAATCTATTACAAAGAAAGCTCACTTTTTTTTTTTTTTCTATTTAGTACTTCACCTTTTTGTGAAGATTTTGGATCTTTATCAATGGAAGGACTCTTGGCTTATTCCAGAGAGCAATGGATCTGTTTGCTTTATTTGCCTTTTAGATAAATTATCATATAATCCCTTTTTAATATTCCAGAAGAGGTTTTGACTGTCTCTCAAGGTATTCTCATTGGTCAAAAGGTCTCCTTTTTCCCTCCTTTTGAATTAACATAACTAATGACAGGTAGCAGCAAAGCTTTGAAGCTAGATGTCACTTCAATCCTTTATAGTTAGCAACACCTCTCTCCTAATACACTCATTCAGGAAGTTCAAAGAAACAGCACAAAAAATGTTGACATTTAGGGAGTGTGATTCACTCTCAACTCATGCACTGATCAGCTGTCATACTCAGAAGATGTTTGCATCTGTGACTTTCAAGACACAAATTAACTGCAAGGACCTTATGAAAGACTCCCCAGCTAAGAGGCCAGAGAGGCGGAGGGCCTGGGCAAGAAGCATGGTGCAGAGGATCTGGAGAGGCAGAGGAAACCCAGCAAGAGACTGGTGGCTTTTAAATATCACAATTAGATGGGGAAATAGTAGATAACAAATAACTTTTGTATAATTCCATTGTTTATTCCAATATATTATTGATGTAACTTTGTCATCGTTTTCCCAGAGCACTGAAACAGGCTGCCCAGAGGGGTTGTGGAGACTTCTCTAGAGACTTTCAAGACCTGCCCGGATCTGTTCCTGTGTGGCATGCCCTAGGTGTTCCTGCACTGGCAGGGGGATTGGACTCGATGATCTCCAGAGGTACCTTCCAACCCCTACCATTCTATGACTCTATGAAAGAGTTAAAAAAAGTTCTTAAAACTTTTTATCTGCTAATGAACAACATATGTATCTGAAGTTTGAAGAGTTGTGCCAAATAGTCTCAACAGGATATGTTTCTTAGCACCTGGTCTGCAATAAACATGAGTTATTGATACAAAACATATCCAATACATGAAGATCTGCATAAATTTTCCCTTACAAAAAAAAAAAAAGAACCTCATCTAAGAAATTTGAAGAAATGGTTTGGAGAAGGACTCTGTAAGAGAATGAAGACCTAGATGCTGCCAAGGTCTCTGGTGAATTGGGGGCATTGAGCAAAACCTCTGTGACTTGCTGCAGAAATGGCCTTTCTGTCACAACACTCCCTGGGGACCACCTTGATAGAGAAACCACTGTGCTACAGCACAGTGCAGTGACTGGGTAGGCAAGGGTGAGAGATGCTTGTGAATGAACAAATGTGCTTAGATACTAGCTTCCTTATAGTGTGTTTACCAGTATTTCTCGATGCCCTCGGACACTCGCACCAAGAAGGACCCTCACACTTTTTGTCCATGTAGGCAGTTCATCTATAACAAAATGAATGCCTACACAAGCAAAATAATTCTTTTAATATTTTTTTATCCCTCATTTGTCCCTATCCAACTCATTTCTCTTTTATTTACCCTCAAATTCCTCCTTTACTTCTCATTATTTCCACTAAACATTCCCATTAAGCATGTGTCAAGTGTTAACCTGGAAACCCCAAAAGCCACACACCAGAGACCAGGTGAAATTAAATCAGGACAGGCAAAAGAAATGATGAAAGTTTCATGAAAGTTTCAGACAGTGAATGCTTATGGGGAAGTTGCAGAGACCTGGATACATTCAGACTAAAGAAAAGATGAAAGAATAAACACTGAGTTTATAACAAATAAAGGGATGTTCAGAAAGGAAGAGAAATCTATTAATCTGTCAAACCAGCAGAACTAAAGCTGCAATCTACATCATCACAAAGAAAATGGATGTTAATATTTCCTTAAAGGGAAAAAAGTATTCAGAAAAATCATATTCAGAGCAGATCACTTGTCAGAAGATGCCTCATGAACTCTTTTATGGTAGCCAATAGATTAAAATCTCAAGTGGACAAAATACACATTTATATCTCAGACTGGCAGGTAGTGGTGTCAATCACAGGGAATCATCAGCCTTTTCTGCAGCAGGAGGTGCCATCAATTTTGTAGAATAATTTTGAGCATTTCCACTTAAAATATTTCCTTGCTAATGAAGGGACCTAGGACATTGCCAACACACTCTTGAACTATCCTGGTTTTTTTTCCTATGTGACACAGAAGCTTTTTATGGCTGAAATTAGGTTTAGAGTAGAGTGCAAAAAGTACTGTCTGTCTGGATTTCTGAGAGTGAATGTGGACTCATTATTCTGTGGACTTTGTCTGGACTAAGAAGCTAACTACTCTATGATCATTTGCAGTTGTGAGGGACAGGACTGGATAATCCTTCCTGTCTGAAAACCACAACAAAGCATCATGAATTAATTTGGGAATGGAGTTTTCACAGTCCTCTCCAAAGCTCCTAAATACACCACCACAATATATCAACATTTTATCAACTTTGTTAAGAGGGTCTTTCACCAGAGAGGAGAAATAGAGAAAGAACTAATGAAATACTAAACTCTAAAATCTGTTGCAATTTTTTGTGTTGAAGGTTAGAGTTGAGATCCATTACACTCCCCTGGATTAGCTCACAGGCACACTGGCAAGTACAGAACTGGGAGCTGCAACTTGTGGTATCATGAAATATCTACTCTTGGTTCCCTTATGAGCAGCTTTAGGAAAGCAAGATATCTAAAAGGTTAACAGTAAGCATTCAATGCAATTCCAATCTCTGATAAACAGTTCACAAATGCTTTTATTAAGAGTAGTATGCTGTAGTTAAACAGACAGATATGGCATTCTTGCTGCTTTCAGGATCTGGAAGTCACCACCAAACCACTTGGGTCTCTACATGTTTTAATTTATAAAAAGGGATCTAATCCTCCAGACTGATTGGTAATCAAACATTTTGTGCTTGCTATCCTGTTGTTGAGAAGGAAACTCCCATGTCTACATCTCAACATGCACAAAGTTATATTCTCAACACATCAAATTTAGAACACTAAATTCTTTTTATTTAAACATTATAGATTTGAATCATCTGTAGAAGAATTCTTGCACAGAGAATTAAAACATAAAGGATTCAATATTCACTATAGTTAGGTTTCATTCCATGCATGTTCAAAATTTGAAGAGGGCCACTAGAGGAAGATGTGCTTTCAATGATAGATAAATAAACAGCAATAGGAATCCCTGAAATTTATTATCAACACATATGAAACTTCAGTTACTTATTATTCTTTGGATTTTTTTTTAAATTTATTTTATTTTTTCCAAGCTGTTTGAATAACTAATTTGATTTCTCTTTCATTGCTCTGGTGCAGACACTTAGGCTTCTGAAAATCAGTTAATGGCATAAAGCACTTTCTTTTAAATTCTACCAGTTCAAATCACCATGGATGTGTGCAAAGGACCAGAGAAACGGAAGAGCTATCATGCTGTACATAGTGAAACTTATTGTCAGGCAGTATCAATTTATGGAAAGTACCATTTTTTTCCACAGACATACTTAAACAAATAATTTCATTCTCTTTCTCCTTTTTTAATAGGCTTCATTTCCAGTGCACTGCTTAAGATAACTGTTTCAAATTCATTCTTTCCCTTTTCTTTTTTACATCCCTAGCATAGTTGTTGTTTTCTACATAAAATTATTTCCATTGGAATTGCTCATCCTGTTTCTTATGTCAGCTTTCATTGTAACAGGTTATTTAAATATTTAGTCTGCTAAAAATTTGGGTGTACTGCCAGAGATGATCTGTGCTGCTCCTTTTAGTGAAACAACTATTTGGTTCTGGGGTGAAAGTTGTCATGGACTGGCAAATTCTACCCAGTTTAATCTTGGAAGCATGTAATAAGTTAGTATCCTAGGTATCACATTACTAAACTTCTGAAAGTCCTCTCTCTGCATTGTTATCATGTTATGTGGCAGTTTTGTCAGGCCATCCTAGAGAAGACATAGCTGTGTCTTAGTCTGTTGTTTCCCTTTATCTAAAATAAGGGAGTGGAAGTTGACATCATGTAATTGGTCTCCCTTCAAGAGAAGAAACTGCAAGGAAGAGAGGAGATGTTGAGCATACAAATTCACAGTGGAACTGCTGAAAACAGATGAGGGCAAGAGGTTTTAGAAAACAAACAAACAAACAAACAAACCAAAAACAAAACAAAAAACCAACCACAATGAAACCAAACAAACAAACTAAAACAACAACAAAACAAAACACAAAAAAGACCCCAAAGTTTTGTTAGATCTTTAAGTAGAGCAAGCAGCAAATAGCCCTGTCTGAGCCTATATTGGGGAAAATGAGTCAGGCAAGACCCTGACCACACCCTATCCCATGATACAGCAACAAACAGTGCCTTTCCCTTCCTTGTCATATATAATTGTACAAACAATTTATCCATGAAAATTAGATAGATAAATGAGCCACTAAATTCTGACACAGAACTTTGAGGTGTGTGGGGAATGTGTGAATGAACCTAGGATGCACCCATGTGAACAAATTTCTAGAAGGGGAGGAAAAAATTAGAAATATCTACATATCCAGATTTTGTGTTAGGAAAAGAGGGTTGGGTTATGGTTTTTTTCCACTCCAGTTTATAAATAATGATAAATAAAGACTTAGAAAATTACATTCAGCCTGAGAAGAAAAGAATCTGTTATCAACTAACCAATCAGAGGGTCTAAGTGAGAGTTCTCAAAAAGACTTGGGATGCCAGCAGAAGGCAGGAGCCATCATTTGAATTTTATTGTGCTGTCTTCAGAAAGCCACTCTGTTCCTCAGCACCCTGACCTGCAAACCTGCAATGATGCCACTTATCTTCCTTACTGGAGCTCGATTCATTAGCATTTGTAACCTATTTTAAAACTCTTAACTGAAATTTGCTAAAGAAGTGAAACACATTAGGTACAAAGCATGGAGATAATATTGATGCTCATACAAAATATGTTTCAATAAAAGCTTAATAATTTACCAAGAGTAAATAAACCCAAGTGTTACCTCAACTGCACTACACATGGCTAATTTACAATTCCTGGCATGTTTCTACCTTGTAGAGACAATCAGCACATGCTATCTCAAAAATGGGCTTTACAGACAAGCAAAATGAATATAATACTCTCCTTAGCTGGTATAAATCAGTTTCACTCCTGTGACTGCTGAGCCCATTTACACTAGCTGTGAAGCTGGGCTAATTTTGCTTGGTATGACCAATTTGCTCACCTACCAGAACGTTTTGGCATTGGCTCAGAGAGGGTGCTGCTGGAGGATTGCAGTTCCCCAGACAAATGTAGGTAATCAATTTCAGTCAGAAAGATTATGCCACATTTGTAACCTTTTTCTGAATTAAAAGAAATTCTTTTAGACAGACCTTGGGAATTGAGGGCACAGTGGTATTTTGATCATTTGGTAAATGCTGTAATTACTTTTTCTATAAAAAGAATATATATGTCATAAATTGTGGAGCATAGAATTTTTAGAAAGATGAGAAAAATTTACCTAAGTGGATTAAATCTTAGGGGTAGATATTTAACTGAATGAGGTAGAACTGGATAAAGTGGGTTTACTCTTCTTGCCCTGAAATATTCATTGCAGGCAGTGCTTGTTCATGCAATGAGTTGAAAACTCTGGCTCCTGCTTATAGAGGTAGTTCCCTGGTCTCTAACTGCCTCTTAATGGGCATAAATGATGGAGATACTTTTTGGCATGTTCTTGCATGATGAGAGGTCATAAATAATTGCAAGCATATTTTGTGAAGTATGTTCAACTAATCAGCAGGAAGATATCCTGCAGGTTATTTTAGCATATTTTAGATTAAAAAAACAAAACAAAAACAAAACAAAACAAAAAAAAACCACAACCCCCCCCAAACAAAACAAAACAAACAAAACAAAAAAACAACAACAAAACAAAAACAGAAACAAACCAATCAAAGACAATTGTGACAATTGCCTCTAAAGATTTTTTATATTCTCTGAAGAAATAAGGACAATCATTATTTTCTAGGGTTTTTTATTC
>JANHGN010019212.1:0-45258 GCA_024605025.1 Megaceryle maxima | reverse complement strand
CTTATCTTTCAATGTGAGTAATTTCAAAAAGCTGCCAAAGTCAACTGATCAAATACTGGATCTGTGTGTGAGGGTCTTGGGCTTTTATTAATATTTTACTTTTTTCTTTACTTAATACTTTTAAGTTAATTTATAACTACAATTGAAATAGAGTTAAGCAAAAACAGTTCAGAAAAATGTTGATCAGTCCTATACAAACTTCCACGTATGTTCTTAATTTTCTGTGCTCTGAGCAAGCCTCATGACCTGGGTGAAAGTTATGCACATAGCTGTGTAAAGCCTAAGAATTGCCATCTCCCTTGTCTTTCTCTCACCCCACTGAGAATTCCTTCCTATGACTTTATAAGCCCTCTTTTGGATAGCTGCTTTTCTATAAATAAAACACCCCCAAATTCCTCTTGCCACATGCACTTGCTTCTATGTCCTTGTTTTTTGGAAGTCATCCAATGAGTGCAACCTTGAGTCTTTCATCCTGGCATCCTCACTTCCCACTCCTAGCAGCTCATTCTCATGCCCAGACTACCAACTCCTTGCAGCAATTTGCAGTGACACTGCACAGTGGCTCAGAACATGAACATGGCGGGGAGCAAGCCATTTCTCAAGTTACATTTTAACCAGTTCAGTCCCATAGTTTGTTCACTGAATGATGACGTGAATGATCTGCCAACCCCAAGGGAAAGGTGATTGGTAAGGGACCAAGCAGTACAACCTTTTTGGTATCAGCACTGAGTTATGCCATCCTAAATTGGTTTTCCAGCTACCCATGACACAACTACTGAGATAAAAGTACTGAGCTATTTTCATCCTGTCAGAGTGCCAGATTTTCAAGAAGGAAGATGAGGTCTTATCCAAATATGTATTTCTCATGCTCCTGCAATAGTGAACAGGTCAGTCCTGGCACGTGTAGTAGGCTGCAGGGGAAAGAGGCCAACACGATATCTCCATTCTCCTCCCCATTCCCAGCTTTCTATCAGATCTAGAAAACTGATATGCCAGCTGATATGACAGAGACTTAATTTTCAGTCAAATGAGCACACTCTTTCTATTGTATGTTTTAATTGAGTAAAGCTTGGAAATGAAAGGTCAGGGCTCACACTGCACAAGAAGTCCATGGAAGACACCTTGGCACCAACTCTGTTTAAGCTGAAATGCATCAGCTTTATAAACCAAGAATATCCAAACACCGCATACTCTTCACTAAATTTTTTATAACATCAGCTGAATATTTTGTGCTATTTTCCAGAAAAACATATTTTAATCAGCATAATTGATAAAATGGAGGAACACATCACAAAAAGGAAAAGTACCATCCCTTTAATGTCATGGCCCAGCAGGCAAATGAGCAGGATGGTATTAAAGTAATGTGCACACCTACAGTACAAAAATCCTTTATCAAACAAACATCACAACATCACAAAGTTGATGGTAGGCAAAATATGTTGCATAATATCTTGCAAGAAGTGAGACACAAATACCAGCATAAGGAAACAAAAACATAAGAATTCTTTATTTTCCCTCAAGGTTGATTTTTTTTTGCTTTTTCACAAATGGAGGAGGGAAGAGGAAAGAAAAATTCATTCAAAAGGGGAAAGAAAATTTTTGGGAAGTCAGAATAAGTACCAACAAATTAAACAAGCAATTTAACTCAGTGTCCTAATAAATGAGTAAATATGAATATCTGCAGCAGATTCTGGAAAACAGTACCAAACAGTTGTGTGGCAACTTGTATCCATTACAAAACAGACAAAGAAAAACAGTGGGATTGCCTTTACTTTTCACATTGCTGTATTTTATTAAAGGAATTTGTGTTATTTCATAGACAAGAAAGACCATAGGTAATATAAATTGTGACAGTATTCAGCATCTTCCAGGTAAGGGCAATTTGATTACTATTCCTATTACTATTTATTACTGGCCACAGTGTGCCAGAAGAACAAGGATAATAATTGCATGTGTGTGTCCTCCTAAAAATTAAATCTTACTGCATTTTGTGTCATTTAGTAACATCAATAACTTCATTTATAGTAAATAAGCATGTAAGAAAGATATAAAAAAAAGAATAAAAGATCAATTCTATGTGTTTTGTTACAGATAACAAAAGCAGTTATAAAAGTGACCCAGAAGTCAGTAAGTGAAAACAAAATCATCATGCAAGTACATCACTGTATGAAGTTCCTCATGTCATTGGTAAGAAAACTCAATAACTTATTTAATGAAGTCAGCCACAGATGCAGACTACACCGGAGAGTTTTCTGAAGCATTTCTAAGGCCTTCTCAAAAAGTAACTGTGTCAGGCATTTGGGGAGTAAAATTCACATAAGAACCCACCTTGAGAGGACACAAAATTGATTGCATGTACCCGTGTCTCATACAGCTCTTTGTAAAAGCAGAGGGAGCAGGAAGGGGAAATGACAGTTTGCACCTGAAAGGGCACTGCTTATTAGTTCTAATTCCTGTTGGTTTCACTGGGGGGGGGGGGATAGGATCCCCTCTCAGGCAGTGTCCTAAACAGTGAGACAAATCTGGCAGTAATTTGACTGGGCTACAGTCCTTTTTTCTCAATAAGCTATGATTTTTTCTCTATACCCTTTCTTAAAATGAACTTGTGGGGAGACACCCATGATGAGCCCCCATCCCTCTGCCAGGCACTCACTGCAGGGACCTCTGCTTCTCTGCTTCCCACTGTTTCTTAGCAAAGACAGTCTGCTGCTTGCTGCAGAGAGGATGTTTTTTGGACTGTTACTCTAATTCAGATTTAAGATCCTCTGCAGTCTTCAAGCACCCATCATAGGCTGGAAAAGGAGATGTCAGGGAAGGAGTAAGCATTGTTTGCCGAGTGCTTCCCTCACTGGCTAAACTGCATGATGGGCAGGGATGGAAACGAGCTACCAGCTGTGTTTCCTGAAGGAGACGATCCCCATTCAGGGACACGTTTTCAGCCACCCCATGAGCTGCACCCTCAAGGGACTCCTGTTTCATGGACCTGGCTCCCACAGAGGTTTTGGCAGAAGCTAGGTCAGCATCCAAGTCCCTGCTGCAGTGCTGTTGCTGTTCTGGAAACAGCTGTAGGCAAGCTTGCTCACAAACTTGGATCTAATCTCCCAAAGTCTACTGCCATCTCATTTCAGGCTCCCCTGCCTGATATACTATTCTGAACCCAGATTACAACTGATTCCTAGTTCAGCAGTCCTTTCTAATAAATTTTAAAACAACATTTTATTGTTGTTGTCATTATTTAGGTTTTATTTGATCCTCACATTTTTCCCTGAATCTTTCACATCACTCAATATTTGAACTCTTTTTGGCAGGAAAATTGCAGTTGATGCCTTGCTTTGTTTTCCTTCATGAGCAGATGAACTCTGCTCTTTTTAAAATTTTTTTTTATTGGTAAGGACATTCCACATATCTTTGGTGATATAGGACTGAAGTCCAGCTCCAGCACAGAGAAATGGGTCCAATCTGTCATACAAGATGAGGCTTTGGGTTAAGGAACACTCCACCAAATCACTGGTACACCAGTTAAAGTCCTTTTTCTGTGATTTTGCTGCAGTGAAAAAAAAAATTGTTGCATTAAGAAAATATATGATGAACAATCAGGTTATTTTTACTCTAAATTGTATTTTATATGAGGCAGTCATCAGCAAAATGAGAATACAAGAGTTTCAGTTTTTAAAGCCGGAAGGAATCATTAGATCATCTAGTCAGGCTTCTGAAATATCATAGGCCATTAAGTTTCATGCTGGTATCTTATATTAAATCCAAAGGCTTTAGAAAAACTAAAGAATTTCAGACACTTATGTCTTTTGAGAAGATTAAACTTCATGTTACAAGCAGAATACCAGAGAGATCAAGTTGCTGCCAGAGGAGTCATGAATGGCAGAGAATTGACTAGGAGCAGGATGTTCCCAGAAAGCCAACAGTGCCTTCATCACTGAGGAAAGTAAAAAAATCTATCAATCTTCTCTGGGAGTTAAGCTGCATTTCTGACTCCCCAGCCTGAGAATGTTGTGGACAAAGTAAGGACTCTGAATCAGAAAAACAAGGGTTAACAGGGCAACCCAATCCTACTGATTTGAGAGACAAGGGAGATCCCCATTGAAGTCAGACTAACTGTCCCACAGAGTCTGAAGCATTTTGTTAAGACACAGCATTAAAGTCCCCCTTTTAAGGAAGGGGTTTAGATGGTCCTTTTCCTGATGGGCAATCAAGTCCACATGAAGAAAGTCGATTGCAAGACTTGACTGCACTTCTCCATGGCACTGGCTGGTGGGGTGGTCCAGCTCCAGAGATGAATGTAGCAACTGGATGAGCACACAGTCTTCATCCAGAACAAACCAACCACATTGGCTGGGTCCTCCTGAAGCTACAGGTCTCCAAAAATGGTGAACTTGATGTTCAGATCACACTTTAAACAAAATCCTTTTCATATTCACAGTCTTTACTGTCTCTGAACTTTTTAAAGTTTAAGAAATCTGAATATATTTAACAGTCAGCAACCATGAGCCATGAAATATCATAGAGTGGGAAAATGTACAGAAGAATTATTCCCTGGGGAAAGTAACAGAGGAATGAGCATTTTGAAGTGCCCAAAACAGCTATCAATTAAGGTATACATTTATCAAATATTCATTGACCCCATCCTGCTGTAGGTTTCAAATATTTAGCATGAAGATGTGGCCTACCTTTTAGTGATTTTGAAGGGGTTGAAATAGCATCAAAATCCAGACGACAGATAAGACATCAGAAAGGCAAATGCTAGCCAGATAGATATGGACAAAGTTTCATTATAATCATCTCACAGTGAGGTACCTGCATTCAAGAGAATTGCTTAGGGGAAGAGCTGTGAAGAGCTACTTTGTCATCTCAGTGCATCAAGACCCATTTTCTTTGATTACAGCTGAAATCTGTATGCTCTGATGATTCAGGATCTCTCAATGTATTTCTTAAGTGCTATTTTTGATTATTGAACAGGAATAAAGTAAACAGTGAATGCTCTTGGAGTACCAAGGACATACTTCTGGATTATAAGTGAGCAGGAGTCACCAAAGTCTGTCAGGCACCCATGGGGTGCATAAAATGGAATATTTTATGTTATGTTGAATATCCCCTTGTCTTCCTGCACATTTGCAATGGGTCATCAGTCACTTTGCTTGCTGTCTTGAAGTAGAGTGGTAACCCATACAAAAGCAAATCACAAGAAGACTCATGTTCCTGAAAGAATAGAGGAGAAAAGTTTCTAGCTGATATGTTGAACATCCTGAGGTTTTACTCAATTTCTCAGAGCTGTCAGGGTATAGTTTATGCTAAGGGGAAAGAGACATTAACACCTCTTACCAACGTCTCTGCAGAAATCAGACCTTGATTGGAACCTTTGGCTCAATGTCAGCTTTGTGCATGTTAGAGGAAATTACTCTGGGGAGCTACACCAGTGGGCTAGGGTATGTGAATTCAGTCTCCAAGCAACCTGGGCAATACAAGACACTGAAACAAGGATGTGACTGATATTTGGTTCAGCCTATAAATGAATAAAATCCAGTGCTTCAGAGTGAAGGAAAATAGTTCCTTTGGATGGACTGGTCTATTTTTTATCAGCATTGACTTAAGTGGCAATCCAGGGTGAAAGACTTTTGAGATTTCTGCATTTGACCAGGAGAGATCTGCCAGTCAATACAGAAGTTTACTCTACCCAAGATTTCTCTTCTCTGACAGGAATCTAGAGGTGAAATTTAATGGTGTATGATAACCACAAGGTTAGACTACATGATGATAGTAGTCTGATCTGAACCAAAATAATATCCATGGAGAACATGGTATTTCAAAATTGATTTAAAAACTGGTGAATTGAGTGAAGGAAAGAATATCGCAGAGTGTGTTTCTCCATTCTCGACAGATTTTGTCTCTGCTTTGCAAGGGGAGAAAGCATGACAATTCTTTCCTTTCTCCCACACATGTTCTGTTTTCAGCATTGCACAGCTGAAGTCAAGGGCTGTGACTGGAGGTTGAAAACTCATAAAGTAGTAAAGCTATTTTAGTTGTAACATGCACACAAAACCCCCCATATTTGGATGGCTGTTTGCACTGGAAAACATTTTATAATCTTGTTCTATTTTTTCCATAACTTTATTTAAATAGATAATAGGGGAGGGACTTTTTACAAGGGCTTGTAGTGATAGGATGAGGGGTAATGG
The DNA here is from genome assembly GCA_024605025.1 of Megaceryle maxima. Classification (NCBI taxonomy): domain Eukaryota; kingdom Metazoa; phylum Chordata; class Aves; order Coraciiformes; family Cerylidae; genus Megaceryle; species Megaceryle maxima. The sequence goes on along the minus strand of JANHGN010019212.1, from coordinate 39,070 downwards.
CTTCAAACTGGAAGAGGGTAGATTTAAATTAGAAATTCTGAAGACGTTCTTCCTATGAGGGTGGTGAGACACTGGAACAAGTTTCCTAGGGAAGTTCTGGATGCCTCATCACATGATGTGTTCAAGATCAGTTTAGATGGGGCTTTGTGCAACTTGGTCTAGTGGGAGGTGTTCCTGACCATGGCAGAGGGGTTGGATATTTAAGGTCTCTTCCAATCCAAACCATTCTATGACTCTGTGATAATGTATTTGATAAATTTATGTGAATCCTATTAGTATTTTTTTTCTGCACACAATGCATCTACATATTCTGTTTCATTTCATACTTGATATTGTTACAAAATCTGTAATGAGTCATTCTTTATGTTTATGTGCACACAATTCATTGCAGGCTACACTCAATAATATATATAAATTCTGAGGATTATTTCCCTTTTATGAAAGTGGTTATGGAGTGACTCTTCATACTCTGTTATTGTGAAACTAAGAACTTGCCTCTTGCACAGGTGGTCAAGAATCCCAGTAGAGGAGTGCAGCGCCATTTCAGAGCTGTTATTCCACATCCTTCTCCTACCCATGAAAAATGAGTCCCATGCTGCAGATCTGGCTTACCATGAATGAAACTCTCCATCCTCACTTACTGTCTCCAGCCACCCTCTCAACTGGGCATCCCTTTAGCCTGAAACATTGACACAGCAAGCTGCTACCTCAATAATAGAGCTGGTGTAAATCATATTTTTCTGCAAATAAACAATATTCTTCCCAAGTTTTTTGAGTTTTTATGTTGTTAGCAACATAAAACTTGAAAAGCAGATTTTTTTTTTTTTCTGTCAAGGAGAAAATAATTATTGTTTTCAGCGATGTTCCCAGATGGCAGTAAGAGACAGGGCTATAACAGCACAGCTTGGACTCACAGACTACCTCCTATTCTATGGGTGATGAGTGAAAAAATGGTTATTAAAATAACAAGTGTAAATCAATAGCATATTTTCACCCTGTTAAAGACAAGCATTAAGAACATAAGACCAACTCTGTCATTCCAGGAAGCTGCACAAAAGAGTTACAGCTTACAATGATCCACAGCATCCCTATCCCACATTTATCACCTGGGCATGGAGACAAATGTCACCAAACTTCAGATTCTTAAGAACAGATCAGAAGTTAATAGGAGAGTGGGTCATAGGAAATCAAACCACCTTTCCCACTTTCATCTGCAAAAACAAGGTATGTATCAAAGCTGTCTTCCTCACTCCCTCCAGGTGACCAGCAGAAACCTTGAGGCAATGGGAAAGCAATGAATGGCAGCTGTAAACAGGACAGACACTTCCAAGACAGGGTTTGATCCAGCTAGTGACTGAGGAGTTTAAAGCCAATTCTGTAAGCACACCTCAGAAATGCCTGCGGTGAACTTAATGAGAGGGTTTTCTTGATGAAAATTGGCATCTGATGACAAGTTCAGTGATTTTGAAGGGATATATTGTGAGGGAATATGCAAACAACATTAATCAGGGCCTATACAGTTTTTGTTTTTCTCTGTCTACACAACAACCCTGATTAGGTAAAGATAATAATAGCTGTTTGTCTTTGAAAGTACACATCTCAGCTGGGAGCTTTACATCTTTGCAATAGTACAGAATAATTTCTTCTAAGAGAGGCAAGTGTCACTGCTTCCAGAACTGGAAGTGATACATATCTATTTACTCTCATGCCACCAAAATCCTTGTGAAAAATTGATGACAGGTTTTTATTTCTTATAAAAAGGCAGCAAGATATATCACTGATATCACAACCTTGGACTCTCACTCATTTCAAAAGATCCATAAACACTAATAGAGACAAAAATATCTTAATTCATTTTAGCTAAACTGGAAAAGTAGCTAAGAAAATGCCCAAAATTATGTTCCTAAAATTGGAATTTGAGTCATTTGGACAAGCTGTGACACTCTTGTTTCTCTCTCTGGCAATCAGAAGACAGAATGTTAGCTATTTTCTCTAAAAAAAGAAAACAGGCTAGATGTTTATTCTTGATCCCTATGGCTAACCAGTGATTGTCTTCAGATGACTCATATGACAGACAACTTTTATCAATGCCTACTCGAAGTTGTCTTCTAGCAGCATGTTGTCAAGGTCCATGACAAAATTACAACCTTACTTCTTTATTCCCAAAGTTATTAAGCATTTGCAGTGTCCTTGGAATAGACTGCACACGCTCCAGAAAAAGGCTTCAAAGCCACCCAAGCAGAGCTCCCAAACAGTCCATCTCACTTTGAATGAACACAAGAGCTTGTTGTTCTCCTCTTCTAGTGCAAAATAAACAGTAAAGCTGAGATAGATTTGATTATGCTTTGCCATTTTTTCTTAATGACTAGAACTCTCTCTGTTTTCCCATTTTTGCATCTGGAGAAATAAGATATATGTAACTGCATTTGAAAGCAAAGCCACGTTCTGCTTTATTTATTTATTTTCTGTTAGCAATTTTACACTAATGATTTTTCTAAAGGGTATTATGGCAAGATGTTGTGTGCTCTTGGAAGAAGCAACCTCTATACAAAACATATAACCCACAGGATGTGTATCCTAAGCCATAATTAGAGTGGTTTTTTGTTTGTTTGTTTTCATTCTAGCTCTCCCTCTCATAAAAATCTTGGTTTGCAGGCAGTTTAAAAACAATCAGATTTAATAATCAAAAAACAGAGAGTGCCAGAAAGCCAGCATAGCTGGTCCCAAGTGGATGAGTATGTGGCTGGGCCACATACTCATCACCAGGCTAAAATTTGTGCTGACGAGTTTTAATCAACACAAGTAAGGATGTTGTAAGCCAAGAGTAAAAGCAGTATCCTGTATAGGATTACTGTTACCCCAGGGAGTGTGTCAATACTCAATACTGAGGAGGTCAGAAAGGGTTCTTCAGTTTAAAGAATTCTTTTCAATATTTTCTTCATTTGGGTGCTTTCCAGTGGCAATGTTTGCCCTCTCCTCCTCTGGCACTGCGGTCTGCTCATCAAAAGCCTAGGGAAGAACATCTGAGGTCCAGCACCCAAGCTTTTTGTGTTTTTAACATTTTGAAGCTAAGGTTATAGCAACAGGTACAATGATGACTTGGAGGCTTTATTTCTTTAATTATTTCTTCCTTCAGATATTTGTTTTCTAATGTAAGTCATGCCCTTTCATGGCTCTTTCACTGATTTCTCCTGCCACCTTTGAGCATGAATGCCTTCACTCATTTTCTGCTTGTGAGCTGCAAAAATTCCAACTTGCAAACCTTAAACGTCCTGATCAAGATTAAAAACTTGATGACCTTGTTTTAAAAAGCACAGATTTCCCTCTCTGAAAACTAGATTGCATCTTTGTCCTTCCTGCCAAATTATTGTTCTCTCTGTGAAAGTAATCAAGAAGGCCACGAAGAAGTTGCTAAACTTGGGAAAGGTGAAATGCCAGAGCATGTGCATTTTGCTTCTTGTGTGGGTAGTGAGTCAATGTTTAGTTTTGCACTTGGTTATGTTTAGCTCCTATGTCTTCCTCAGCAGAGTACCTGTGATAATTAAATATCATGTGTTGATTTGGTTATAAAACACTTACTGTTTCTGTCATGAACGTACATTGTATGTGTTCCATGGCATTATATTTGGGGGTTTGGCATTTCTGAACCTGTATGCTAATGACATATTTTAAGCGAGACTTTTTCCTCCAATTTTCTTCCATCAGTGATTTTACAAGGCTTTGAAAAGACAGGCTTTCAGTGCACTCCCACGAGCACACACCCTATCACCACAGGGGGACTGGCACTAGGCAATGGCTTTGACAGCTTTCAAACAGGAGTCACTCAGCAGTAAAGCCAAATGTCCATGGTATGTCCCTTCCTGCAAGATGTTACAACTCTCATGTGCTAAGCAGCTTCATTTGGTAATTCTCTTATATATTCCCATTTTTCTACTATGGAGTCATGATTTGGGATAACACCTGTCTCTTCTGTTGCAATAAAAATATGAAGTAAAGCTTATTTTTGGATGTAAAATTACACCTCACAAAAATCAGAATAAAGTTTCAAAACGAGCAGCTATGTGAACAGCATAGTGGATCCATAAACACCCAAATCACAGGAACATTTCCCCAGAGGTTCTTACATTGATGCAAAGTTCCCCTGAAAGTTTCTTCTGCAGCAAACATAAATGCTCATACAGAAAGGAGAGTGGGCAGGGCACTAGTTTGGACACATGCATCCTGACCACACCACAACTCATTGCTGCTCTTGTTAGTAGTACTGTATTGATTCTATAACTGTGATGGGAAAGGGGAAGAGAGATGAAGGTGGAGGCTCAGGCAAAGCTTGATAATCATCTATGAGAGTATTAAATTTACAGTGTTTACGCTGAAGCCAGGACACTGACAATATTACCTGCCCACTGTGAAAACAATAAGTGACACATTAAACCATCCTATAACATAGTAGTAAATCTATGGTCTGATTTTTTTAATGTTACAAGCCAACTGGAAAATGATGATGAGAGAGGAGTCCTTCCTCTGCTCTTGCAGCTAATTACAGTGTGGATTTTAATTAACCTCTTCCCTCCATTACCCCTGCCTTTTATTGCAGAACTGACTTATTTTCTCATTTGATAAAATCCAGCCCTCAAGCATCGCACTGGCCTCTGGAAAGGGATTAATCCACTTGAAGTCAGCACTAGGGGTCCAAGCAGGTGTCCATAAGCAGGTGTGAGATGCTCTCAGTAATTACTTTCAGCTCTCAAATTGTCCTTCAATGCCTATTTGAAATTTAACCTTAAAAGAATCAAATGGCATGAACCCCATGTCATCCTCAAAGCATGCCAAACTCAAAGCAAGAAAGGTTACAACACAGTAACTCCTCCATTTTTTCTTGTCACTAAAGGTCTTTGCAGATGTCTAAGATGTAAGAGATTAGGAGAGGTGGAGGTTTTACCTGAGGTGTCAGAGTGCTCTTGAGAGAGGCTTGAAAGAAGCTATGCCAACATGGGTCCATTTCAGGAGCACAGCTGAGGAGTCTGTGGCTGGCCAGAATTTGTGAACAGGGCAACCAGTATCACCTGGCCACAGTAAGATCCAAAGGAAAAAGACTTTCATGCAAGCCATAATGAACCCATATTTCTTTTCTGTCTCTGGTGGGAATGTATCTCAAGTTACTGTATTTTAACAGTAATACTGTTACTTGACAGTTACTTCACAATAGACTGTAGTCTCAGACACAGTTTCTTACTCTGTCAAATACATTCATTCTCATAGAGAAAAATACAAGGGAAAAAAAAGAAATTGCAGCTCTGAGCAAAATGATTACAGCAAAGATAGATGGGAATTAGACCATACAAAGAATGGAATTTTAAGCTTTTATGATCACAGCCTAGATGTTGCAAAATGCCTATGACAAATTATGTTAACCACATCTTGGTTAAAGAGGAAGAACAGTGCTGTCTCATCTTTCTGGCCACAATGGGATTCTAAACTTTTTACTACATTAAGATGGCACATTTTTGAAGACACCTTGGTGACTGTAAAATGGTGTCTTCATTTTGATTTTGCTTATGTTATACCTTTTTTAAATGCATTTTTATTGAAGGAAATTACAAAGTTCTCCTTGGGGGCACAAATCTAGAGTTTTACTGGATTTTTACTAACCTCCTCTGAAGTTTTGCAGCTTATTTGGCTTCTCCTACCTTAAAATGCATGAAGTCTGTTTAAAAATCTATCTTTTGCATAGGAAAATGAAACAGTCTTCATAACCCTAAAAGCACTTGACCAGGCTTTCTAATGTAAGGGATTCTAATTTGTCACCTTAAAAAAACCCAACAGGAACTCTGAATATTATGTTAAAAGGGTTTCCTCTAAATTCTTTAAGTTCCTTTAGAACTGTGTACAATCCTAAAAAAAAATCCAGTCTTAAATGCAGATGCAATAACTTTTCAAGTAATGTCTTTCTCTGCCCTTTTTCTATAGTAATGCTTTCTAAACACTGATCTAATTAACTGAAAAGTATTTTCTAAAACATCCATCATTTGCTGTTCTGTTTTACCTTAAGTTGCTTATACAACCTCCAGTTCCACAATTAAATACCCATGGGTAAGTTAAACCAAGCAAGGTATTAACAGTGTGTCTGACTTGAATGTGCAGCCACAGCAGTCAGCCACTGCTGATGACCAGGGTCATGGTTCATCCCCAGCCTGGGCTCTGCCTGGATTCCTTCTCCCAAACAACCCTCTGTAAAGCTTTAATTTCTCTCTTTGACAGTGAGCAGCTTTCTTTTTTAAAAGAAAAATAAGCAAGACAAGTGAAAGAAACCCTTGAAGCAGAGTGGATAGTCAGCCAGTTTTCAAAGGATGGCACACTCCTCTCTGAAGCACAGAGACAGATCTGGCAGGATTTGTCCATTTAAAAGGTCATTAACCAGCCTGGCCTGTACATTTAAGCCTATGGTTGATAGCAGCGCTGCCAGGCTGACAAAGTGAATTATGATAGTAGCTGTTGAGCAATGTGCATTTTCACAGTGTCTAAGCACAGTAAAATTTAGCAGATGTGCTTCTCTAATTGTAATGTGTTGCAAAAATTCACCACATTCAATTGCCTGCACAAACCTCTTGCAACTAATGCAGTAAGGCAAGAAGGGGCACCAGGGCACCAGGAAGGCCAGTGAGTCCTAATAGAGACACTGTCAGACCCTGATATTGCTGATAGGACCTCCATCCTCCCAGGCACTGTGTTGTCTTTTTTTTCATCAGTTGGAAACTTTACTTCTGCTATAGGTTAAATCTCTGTGAGTTTTTGAGGAAGCAATACTTTATCATTTTAATAATGGGAACAGCAAGCTTCTGCAACATTTAGTACTATTGGATGAATTGTACATAAGATCACTGGAGGTGGAACAAGTGTTTCTGGGGATATGGTGCTACAGCAGTCTAGACCGGGTTCTTGGTGGGTTTTGGCTGAATTTTCATATAAGTGGAGAGTCTGCACATTTAAACTGGTCTGACTGGTTGTGACAGAGAGCTCTTATCCCATTTCAAGGAGAAATACTACAGGCACTTGTAGAGTTATGGAAATGATGAATTTACAGAATACTGTCCGAAGAACCAATGCTATCAATACCAGTAACAACAACATATTCATTGATACATTAGCTAACACATTTTTTAATCACAGTAACAGACAGTCAATGTAACTCTGGGATTTCAGCAAGGGAAAAAGGCATTAAAAGAGAAATGGACAATGAAACAGAATAATAGAAAGCAACTACATACATGACAAGTTGATTCAGCTTATATTTAAAATGAAAGAATATATAGTAGCTAAAGATTTGGATTTCAGAAAAGCAAATTTAGACAAGCTAAGGAGGCTGATTAGAAAAATCAGTTGGACTGAGATGATACAGCAGTTTGTGAAAGGAGAAAGGAATTTTCTACTGCCTGAAGAGCTAAAAGTAAGAGAATCCTTTACATTCAGCCATAAAAACAGAAAAACAAAACAAAACACCACAACAACAACAAACCAAACCAAAAACTATAGAAATTGATTACATACTTACATATTTGTATAAATAAATACATATCCACTTTTAAAAGCATATTGAAAAAAATATTTTATAGCCTTAAAAAGGATATAAGCAAAAGCTTACAAGAGCTAGAAAGGCAAAAGGACAATAAATAAGTAAATAATAAATAAGTAAATAATAAATAAGTAAAGCTAGGTTTCACAGGTTAAGATATACATGGGTAAAAACCAGAAACTGTCAAAATTTGATCTGATGTAGATCCTGCAAGGGATACAAAACCAAATAGCAAAAGGTACTTTGGAAACATACAGCAGAAGGAAACAAGGAAAAACCTTGCCTGCTGGTCCTCATGACTGGGTAACCTATAGATTAAAGATTGTCTAGCTGTGATCGCAAAATTAAAGGAACAATTTACTGAGATTTTCAATAAGGATGGATGCACTGACAGCAAAGTTAATATACAGAATGGTAATGAGGATACAGAAATTAAAGTTACTCCCCTGGAGAACAGAGCAAAATTTGTGGAGGGTTGCAAATGAGTGTGGGAAGGGAGGGAGTGGGAGTAGTGTCCTTGCATATCTCCATATTTGTGAGCTATTTTTAGGAAATCCTCCAAATCAAATGTATTTTCTAAATGGAAATTACTTACAAAGAGAAGGAAAGGGGTACACAAGATCAGAAAACTTCTCCAAAAAATGATCCAAAGAAATATTTTACTTCAGTGGTTTATCTTTACAACAGCTTTGGAAGGAAAGGAGAATGAAAGATGCAGAGATAAACACAAAGTGGCTTGCTAATACCCTAACCTCAACAGGAACTACCTACTAAATATGAGTGTCTTCTACTAGTTCTCTTGCCAGTCCTGGTTCTATTCAAGTCCAGCCAGTTCCATGAAAAGCTCAGAAACAAGGACTATAGAGAAAAAAACAGAATGTAACCATGTAAAGTATGTATTTTCTGGTTGTATTTACACAGTAAAAGCATATGCTACAATGACTTAGCTTTTCTTTTTCCACTTCATTCATTAATTTCTAGCCTCCTACAGACTGTCTCATTTTCTGACCAGCTGGACAAAATTTTTTAACTTCTTCTGTTTTCAGTTAATTTTTCTTGAAAACAGATGACAAAATTCCCAACTGCTGCATTTCAGGGGAGGGTTCATTAGGATATTGCCCAGTGGTATTTAAACTTCCCTAACCAGGAAATAACTTTCCCAAATAATCCCAAGGGTGTGTTTTCTTATCTCTGTCTCATGTGTGTCTGGCCACTTGTTATTGACAAACACATTCAAATCTACCTCAGTCACTTCTCCCTGATCATCTTTTAGTGGAAGTTTATATCAGAGACTTTCTTGTATTAAAGGGGTTTTTTAATGTCCTATAGTCAAATATGTTTCATCCACATCTAGCATCCTTCTTCCATCCTTTCTGCTGATATTCTCATACTGTTTTGTATGATGATGCTTCCCATTTCTGTCAGTGCTGCACTTGTCCTGTTTGTCTAAAGGTCATTAATGGAAACTAACAGGATCAGATCATCAAGGAGCCTCCTGCTACTTCATCTTTAAAACTAGCTATTCTCCCTTCAGCCTGCAACTGGCTGTGCTCTGTCTCCCTATGGTAATTTCCATATCTCCAATCTGACTGTGGTACTGAAATCTAAACTAAATGACAGTGAAAAGCGGTATGGAGCACCTAAACTCTCACAGAAACTGTCAGATGATTTCCAGCCTTTATCAGGATTTGTCTCCATATCTGTTTCCACCCATATGAAACATCTATCATACAAATTAATAAATGCTTTTGTAGACAGAGAGGGACTGTAGAAGAAGATGTTTAAAATACAGATATATGACTGTTTTGTGAAGAAAGAAAATATCTTCTGTGCAAAGAGCAGTACCCCTGATAAAGGCATACAGAGCATTTACATGTCAACACTTAAAGAACAGAAAAAAAATTCAGGGCTTTTTACTGAACTATTTTTCTTTTGCTTTTTATGTTACAGTTTCCTGAGACTATTACTGATTTCAGCAAAAAAAACAGAACTGCCTGGAGAAGAGTTATCAGTTTGTCACACATGACATGAGTCTCTCTGGCAATATACCTGGATAGAGGCCTGAGCATCCTGGTCTGACCTCAGCTGACCCTGCTTTGACATGTGGGTTGTTCTAGAACCCTCCTGAAGCCTCTTCCAATCTGAATTATCCAATGGTCTTGTGAGGCTAAGATGCCTCTAAGCTGCCCTGTAGCACAAGCAGAAAGGTTGAACTTACACAGCAGGGATGTGCTGGCTTCCCAAGTGCACAAGGTGAGCCCTTACTCAGGCATTCCTGTCTAATTTCTGTCCCACCTCTCCAGGGAAGCATGCTTACAAATTTTTTAAGCGGCTCTATCACAGCCCCATGAGACTCAACTATAGCGCACTGCAGAGGCTTTAAGTTACACAAAATGAGCAGCAAAAACCATGACACCAAGAAAAGCTGACCTCTGTCAGACACCCGGTCTCTGAGCACAGCACTGTATCCAAGCAAAACCAACCTTCAGGCTGTTCTGAGTACCATGCAGTCCCCTGTCAGGACACAAAGTAGACACATGTAGAAGTAACTTGCTCTCACTCTTTTCACTGCAGACATGTGCACGTCCTGAAACTGGCCTGTAATAGCTGCTTTTGAAAGCAAGAAATGCAAATAAAGAGATCAAATAAACCCCAGACCACAGTTCTACTGAGCCACAGGGATAATGTGCTACAACAGAATACACCAGAGAGGCCTGTTGTCTAAGTGCTCTTAGTGCCAACTGCTTCTCCAAGTCTTGCTCTGAGTGACCTGACAAGATGGTAAAAAGAGAAAATGACACTTGGGTCTGTGCAGCTCCCCTCCAGTGAGTAGCCCTATGCCTGAAGCATCCCCTAACAATCCACTGATGTACACTGTCCGAACAGATGCTGAAAGAAAGCTGAAGAAACACTGAAATAGACATAAAAGGTTCAAAAGAAATCATATTTTGAAAGACCCAGTAAATTCTGCCTCCTGCCTTAGAGAAAACTTTCTTTGCTGCATTTGCAAGAGTTGGTTGGTCTCCAAAACTGATAAAGTCCAAAGAATCAGGAAATAAATAAAGACCAAGACCTTTCTGGTAAAGAAAAAGAAGGCCCTGATTACGTATTGAGATCTGACCCCTGCCACAGCAAGTGCTTGTTTTTCTCTTGAGCATGGACAAGATCTGTCCTCCTGGAGTTTGACAAAAAAGGGTAAAATGCTTCTTAACTAAACAAGAAAAAAGATTTAAAGCCAACTATTTTTCCAATTATATGTGGCTTCCACAGAATTAAAAACTTTCTTAAGAAAATTATTATTTTGATTTATTTTTTTATTTTTATTCTTCTTCTATCAGAAGACCTAAATTAATCAACTTGTCTTCATGGCATCAGCATTAATTTCTGTGCCTTTTTCAATTGTTCAGTGCTTCATGAGTGCTGTTGTTAGGTACTTAATGACCCCATGGTCTCTGGACATGTTACCTAAACTATATATCTGATGGCACAGTCATAACACATCCAGAAGCACTCATTGCTCCAAAATTTTTTAGTTCATTTCAGGAACACCTTTGTGATAAACATTTCTATTTCACCTTTTAATATGCTTGAAACAAAACCCAAAATACTGGAAATTCCCTCCATGTAAATATTCTGTTTTCCTGTCATCTCCACCTTAGTTGTATAAACTGAAAATGAAAATGAAAACATCTCTGCAAAGGCCTCTCACTTTGGCACAAAGGCAGGATTGAGGGCAGGTTCATTCTGAGCTTATTTTATTCTTCCATGTGAAATGTTATGGAACGACCCAAGACCCTCCAGGTTCCTTTACCTACTGGAGCTTCTCACTGACCTGGCTGACACATCCTGCAGCCTTTGGGACTGTTGTCAGCCATGATTTGTGGCAGCAGTTAGGAAGTCTGAAAGCGTACAAGCTGCTTAACAAAGAAATATCACCTAAAAAATGAATTAGCATGGGACCATGCCAGCAGCCCAGAACACACTTCCATCCCCTTTGATTAAACTGTCAAAACATATTCTCTGAGCATGTAGTGTCCCAATACCATGGTGTTTGTTTGTGGCTCTGTGGCACTGGAAGGAAGGGATTTAACTGCAAAACAAACACAAAAACAAAATCACAAAACAATAGCAGATGAGACCAAAGGCACAAAACCCTCTTTTCCAATCAAAAATTCTACAGTGCTCACAAAAGTATGCCAGGAACCAGGCTATAAAGCAGACACCTATATTAGCAATGATACCATGGGGAAGAGAATCATTCCCCTCTTGCCAGCAGTAGGGTAAATCCACCCCATTGATTTCTAAAGAGGTTTATTTCTATTTATTCCACATAAGACAGTTAAGATCTTTATGTGTCCTTGATATCCTCTGTCCTCTGTCCACCTCAGTTACTCTGTTCTCACAGACAGAAGTTTTTTCTTCTTGAACAATGAAAACAAATTGAGTTAGAAGTACCTTTCTTACCTTTCACGCACCCACACCCTCTTCCCAGCCAAGGAAGCACCCTGGTCTTGGGGCTGGTGTTGGAGGGCACATCAGTGCAGTGGGCAGTCTCAATATATCACAGAGCCACAGGGCTCGGGAAAGTGGCTGAGACTGTATATTGGGCTGGATTAGCTGAGGTGGAGCATGGCCAGAACACAAAGGCTAAAACTAAGCTTGCTGTTGTGAAAGGCAGATTATACACATGCATGTGGAGATGGCAGTAATGTCTCTGTGCAAAGTTCAGTTGCATGGGACAATAAATTTTAAAACATTGTCAGCTACTCACTATCAGTCCCCTCCTAGAGCCCCTGAGTATGTCAAGTTATCAGATTTAGAGAGGACATTTAGTAATTTTATTCCAAATTCAATCCTTATTTCTTTTTAAAATTTACAAGCTCACCTTAACATAAAAATATTCCCTTTAGGGGTTTGTTTTCAGAATTAGAAACATAAAAAAATGATCTTACAGCTGCAGGAAGGCATGTTTTCTGCGATGACACTGGTTTATGAAAAAGATTATTCATATACAGTGGCAGTCTCTTTCAAATAACTGGAAGGTTACATTTGGGAAGAAAAGATCCTTAGATTGCTTAATGTCTCCAGAGTAAAGAGATATCACCACCTTCCTGAAATTAACATTCCCCCCTCAGCCTTTTCAACAGCATGTGGCTGAGGGGTGGAGGAAGGTGTTAGTGAAAAGAGCAGGAAGCAAAAGAAGGAGCAGTCTTTCATTTTTACACTGAACCATGTTCCCCAAAACATGGCATAGCATGGGATCATATGGGTCAGTAAAGGTATGCACATACAGATGGGAGAAAAATACAATAGAGTTAGCCATGACCTGCACTCTGCAATAGATGGTCTTCCCAAGTGATTTCTATTGCTGCAAGATGAGGGCAGGAGACAGAGCACCCATGTAGGTATGCATTAGACTCATGTCCTTGGGGTGCAGATGACCACAAAGACCACGGGGGGAACTCAGTGCACTGGTGGAAAAGCTCACATGCTCCAACCTGGTCCCTTATATTTGTACTCACAAGACCCTATTTGTACTTATCTGATTCTCTCAAATTTCTTTAGGAAAGAAAATTTTACCGTTACCAGATGAAGTATGTTGATGTAAACAGACTGGTCCCTCCATGGTCCTTCCAAGCAAAAAGAACTAGTTCACCTACAGGGAGCTTTTGACCCATTCCACTTGTTTGCTGAAATATTTCACATTAGCACAGCTATTTGCTGTTTCAGGCCTTGGTTTTCTTATCCAAGGTGGGAAATGGCAGTAACGTTTGAAATGTCTGTAACACTTTCTGGCATGAGAGGACTCAGCAATAATGGTAATATGTAGTTGAAAGGATGTCTCATTTCCTGGTTTGTATCATTGGGTTCTAATTGCTTGCAATCACTTCAAAAAAACAAAACAAAACCAAAAAAAACCCCACAAAACAAACAAACAAACAAACAACAAACAAACAAACAAAACCACAAAAACCCAAAACAACAAACCACCAAAATTAAATACAAATAAACAAAACCAAAACAAAAGAAATAACCAACCCTAACAATTCACAGTGCACTTGCTGCCCTTCCTGAAAACTGAAAGATTCAAAGAAATTTTCTTTCATTAGGCTTTTTCATTTAGTATTTTATCATATACGATAGAGCAATACTTCCTTCTCCCTCTTCTTCTGTGGGAGTTACCCAGCCTGAAACATTGCATTGAATCTAGGGAATGAGACACCTTGAATGAGCTCTGTAATCAGGAAAAAGGAAAGCTCACTCTCCAACAGGAGAATTCAGAAGTTTCACAGTACCTCCTAGAAGAGTCTCTGCTTTCCAACCTCAAACCTTCAAAACTGAACTTGGATTTTGGTGTAGAGCAGAGAGCGCTTATCAGCCTTGGTAGGAAAGTAAACTGTTTACAACTGTTGTTATCTGCTACCTGGGGGCCTACAGTACATCATTTTCTTCAGCGTGGTCTAACAGTGAGAACTAACAAACAGGTTTTTCACCTGTTGCAATCTCTGTTCATAACTGCCTTCTAGGCTATACTGTTAGCTGGAATGGTGGAAACCTGTTCACCCCAGTCCAAACTCAAGCAGTAGGAGAATAATTAGGTGAGTTACAGGTTTCACTTGTGGTCATACTGGAGATAAAATATCAGGATACAAAAGAGGAAACAACTGGAACTTGCAATCCATTTTACTCTTATTAAAGTATTAGGAAGATTGTGTGAAACATTAAGGTAGGATTGTTATAGAAACAGGATGGTTATATCAAAAAAACCCCCTGAAATCTGGTTTCTGCAGAGATTGCTTCATTTGCAATACAAGGCTTGAGGGGTGAGCTAGTGTCTTTCATCAAAATAACTGATGCAATGGGAAGAAGAATTCAAACAAGCATTTGGACATATCAGCATTCTTGAAGAACTGTTTATGCTCTTGAAAGTTTGTCTGCTTTATTCAATTATTTCAGGTGCTGTTAGAAGAACTTCATATTGAACTCTTCTTACTTCTGTCTTTAGTCTGTCCTGGCTACAATAATGCTGTGATGGACAGACTGTCGCACTGAGATACACAGCTGCTTTCAGAGGTGTTGTGTAGTGGGAGACCACAGTTAGTTATCAAAAAGAGAAGTTGGACAGAACTTGCAAAAATAGTATCTGTGTCCCATACATACAGATTTCAGCTCAACAGAAATGCAGTAACACTGTCACACTAATTTCCATGATGTGCCCAATTCCAGAAAAAAAATTAAAAAAAAAAAAAGACCAGTAAGTGTATTTTTCCCCTTAGTTATTGTACTTTTGAAGTAGAGCTAAAAAATCCTGTGGCAGAGGCTTCTCCTATGAGGAGAAGCTATATGGACTGGAGGGAGGTATGAAAAAGAAAATAAGATAGACAAGGCTGGGAAGGAAAAGAAAGATCAAAAACCATGGGTAAGATCATGAAACAAAATGAAACAACTCAGAAAAATTTAAATGTTCACCTGGTACAGTGTGAGGAAGTTAAGTTACTGTTGGACAAAGGCATGAAGGCAGGAATGTGGAACACAAGGAATGCCTCTTCCATGCATAGTACTACCCTGCTGCAAGTCTGAGTGATTCTGCTGCTTCAGTGATATCCAGTATATTTGTTAAATATAAAAGATTAATTTGATATGTTTGCAGTCTACATCATACCTGTATACCTCTGTTCCCTACAAAGAAACCCTGAGTTCTTCAAAACCACATCTAAAGGTATAGCCCTTACAGGATCTAGTTTAATTCATGTTTCCATAGAGCTCTGAAGGAAAAAACTCTGTAATTTTTTTTGGGTTTGTATTCCTACATTTTAGCACCACTGCGAATAAAGGGTTCTTCTACTTCATCAAGTAAGCACTCCAGTGAACACTAAGAGACCAGTTAAACCCTGAGAGAAAATCTGGCCAGAGTCTAGAAATGATGAATGCAGTGAATAAAATCCTAGTAGCCACCAGCAGCAAAATATAGCGAGTAGGAAATTCCTCAGCCGGCCATGAACAACAGGATTCAACTTTTGCACAGCAGATTTGTGTGATGCACACAGGCACTCCCAAAGTGAGTCTCTGAGTGTCCACAGGCAGCATTATTCACATTTCTTCCAAGCACAGCTGTCTCTAAATTTGGCCTATTTCAGGGGAACAATGCACCCTCCCACCTCCCTGCAGCTCTGATCTTGGTGGTGCTCCCTCCATAGTCCAGCTGCCCACCCCAGGATGCAAGTTGCAAATGAGTGCCTGTGCTGGCTGTACTGGCTGCACTGTGAGATGGTGTGGGAGCAAGGGTTTGGGGAAGGAGATTAGCAAGAGTCAGGGCTGTTCTCTCTCCTTGCATTATATCTTCTCTGGGAAGGATTTCAAATGCCCTGGCCATAGAAGCATCAGTATGAATTTTGGCAGAGCCATCCAGTAAAGGCTGTGGTAAGTGGTGACACCAATCAAGAATTCAGTTTAGAGTATAAAACTGTGGATGCAAGAAACTCTCAAAAAATCTCTGGATGATGCTTTGTGAGGATCAAAGGCCTAAAGTGGCAATTGTGGAGCTGGGGTTAACCCAGGAAGGCTATGTGACACTAGTGCCAAACTGATACAGGACTCCATAAACTGGAATAAACAGACACTGAGTTTTCAAAGCTCTTCACAGGGTCATCTCTCCTTACTCCATATTAACAAAACAGATGTCTGAGACTGTAAACCACTCAGGCTGGACATTTTTCAGACTATTCTGTGAACACAACAATAATGGGCCCATTTTCTTTCAGTCCTTGTTCTATTGTTTGAAAACAACATCATTAAAGGCAATGGCATGAAGTCTTATTTAGCAGCAAAATGGAAAAGGTACAAATTTGTCTCCATCATGTCCTGAAAAGCTATCTTTAGTTTAAACAGAGGGGACAGTGCATCAAGGGATGAAAGCTCAGTAAATGATTTGTGTGCTTTTCCTAGCCCTGCCAATGGGTTTGCGTGGCATCTTGTAACTGGTTCTGGAACACATTTGATCAGATTGATCTCACAACTCTTGGTTTTGGTGCATGCTATTCTTAAATTAAAGGATGTCTCAGTTTGCACATCATTTATCATTTTGCAGATAATTGTGGAATAAATGATAAACAAGAGGCATGAAATTGTACAAAGCATTACTTTACATCCATCTTGGAGAATATCATAAGGCACTAAATTACAGTACATCGGGCACACCAACATCATTTTCCTCTACAGAATCCAATTTTGCCAACATGTCTGCATGAGCTAGTGCTATCAGCTTAGAGCACATACATAGAAATACTGATTTCTGCATTCCTGTTTTAAAGAAACTCTTACCCTTCTGCAGCCACCAGCTTCCTGTCCAAATGTTTACAGAAGAAAAATGCTCTTTCCAAGCTTTTTGAAATGGCTTTATGGTATAATGCAGATCAGGCAAGCATAATGGTGTTGGTACAGAAGTAAAAGAGATTGGAACAGTGACAAACATACCTGTAATCACTCTTCAGCCCTTTACTTCCTTTTACTTAAGTGGTGATTTGTATATGTTAACTATGAAAATGAAGGATTGCAGATATTCTGTTTCAATGTTATTTAGTATTAAGTGCTTATTTAAGGCAAGCCCTTGGGCTGTTAAAACATCTTCAGACAGAGATTCTTTAGTAACTGATGACAGATTTGAACAAGCAACTAAGTGTCTGAACTAAAAATGGAACGATTAAAAGGAAAAATATGTTTTTTATTTATTATTTTATTATTTAATCATTTTAATAAAATCACAGTGCTTCTCATGGCTACCTTTAAGACTGAAAAGGCAAGCTTTTTCTTACTGATCATCTTGTTCGTACCACCAAAATGTGACTTCTACTTTATATGTATGCACTGTTCATGCATCAGTTTCTTCAGCAGCCTTATTGGTATTCAGTGCTCTTGTCTTTATTCCACACTGGGTTTGTGCAATTCAGGAAATGAAGCGTTTCTGTGGTGTAACAGAACTTTTCAGTAAGTGGTGGACTCTATTGAAAACATGCTTAACCATGCCATCCAAAATAGCATTACATGTTTAATTTGGCAATATTTTTAACAGATTTTGAGGTGATTTTGTATTAGCATCAGGGTGCTTTAGAATGATGAGAATAGCACACTTAAATGGTAAATATTTGTGTCAGTTTATCTACTACCTACATTTGTAGTCTAAGTTTGTTTTCCTGGAGGAATGGGAGGATACAAATATGTTTTAGTATGAATTTTTCTTATAATTTTTCTTTTCCTTCTAGACTTTCCCATTGTTAACTTCACCTTCCAAATATAAATAGACGCAGTAGTTAGCATTACTTACTATGTATTATATCTGGAAATAAGCAAATAGCCAAGATATTTTTTCTTAATTAGCATTGTAAAAATGTGTTTTAAAGTGTGATCTTAGTCATCTATGTGGCCTTAGAAAAT
Organism: Megaceryle maxima; assembly: GCA_024605025.1. Classification (NCBI taxonomy): domain Eukaryota; kingdom Metazoa; phylum Chordata; class Aves; order Coraciiformes; family Cerylidae; genus Megaceryle; species Megaceryle maxima. The sequence goes on along the minus strand of JANHGN010019212.1, from coordinate 21,069 downwards.
CAAGATATTGGTCTAATTCTGCATTCCTGTGAAGTTTCCAAGTAAAATGAATTTCATGGAATGCTAAGATCAAAACTTGTCTAAAAGTATCTAAGAATACAAATATCCCAAGTTCATGCATATTTCCCCTAAAGCAGTTTCCACCAAAAAGCTAGCCTAGCATCCCTCATTTTTTCAGAGTGGAAGTAGAGAAACATGGTTTATTCCTTGAGTGAAAAATATTTTTTTAAACAGTACGTTTTTTCTTTAAGCAATATCAGAAGATGTGACTGTCTTGCTGTCAGCTCTGTGGGCAGTTTAACAAGCCTGGTAATGATGCATTACTGTATGTTGAAGGTTGGAGTTGACTTTGGATAGCTCATCTTGGTCTGCAAAGGGAAATGCAAGCTATCCTGCTTGGCATCCAGCAGAAAGATGCTGAACTCAGAGAGAGGATACCAAGGCTTCAGTCTGGGCATTGAATACATCCCAAGGTAGTTAAGGGATATAAGTGGCCTGGAAAAACCCAGGGATGAAAACTAAGGCTCTAAACAGTTTCATGCTAAACTACTAAATACTATAAAGCCCTACAGCAACCCTGCTTTATATTCTCTTCATGTAGCCAACCCTTCATACAACAACCTTTCTTCTCCTTGTCCTGCCCCTCTTCTCATTTCTCCTGGCCAATCACTTTCTTCTTTTGTGGAAGCAGTAGATTCTTTTCTCTGATTTGAATGTTCAACTGTTTACCTACCCACAGCTGTTTTTTAAAAAGAAGAATCACTATATTTGAACTGAGTGTAAATTCTCAGGCTTTGGTTACATACAGCACTATGAATTTTACATAGGCAACTAACAATGAAAACAGTAGGTCTTTTTGGAGGTGCAAGCATGGAAAGAAAAGGTTAGGTATGCTCACCTGATCAGAGCTCTTAAAATGCAGCCAAAACAAGTTTCTTACTGGGCTACCTGACTGGATAGCAACAACAGCAAAGCATTTTCACCTAGCAATGAGGTTTCCAAGATACTGACACATTACTGAAAAGTTTAGGAGATGTTTTCCCCTTCCTGCACTGGAGAACATCAGAATAGATGGATATTCAATATAGAATCACAGAATCACAGAATCACTGAGGCTGGAATAGACCTTCAAGGTCATCGAGTCCAGCCTTTGACCCAACACCATGACAACAGCTAGACCGTGTCACTAAGTGACACATCCAATCTTTCCTTAAACACCTTCAGAGATGGCAACTCCACCACCTCCCTGGGCAGTCCATTCCAGTGTCTAATAACCCTTTCCATGAGGAAGTGCTTCCTAAAATCCAGCCTAACCCTCCCCTGACGCAGCTTCAGGCCATGCCCTCTTGTCCTATCACTAGTTGCCTGGGAGAAGAGCCCAACCTCCAGAGTGATAAGGTCCCCCCTGAGTCTCCTGGGGAGCACAGTTGCCCTGAGGATAGTCAGTCTTTTTGTTAAAGACTGAGAAAAAGAAGGCATTGAGCACCTCGGCCTTTTCTTTGTCTACCATTACTCTGATCCCCCCTTCATCCAGTAAGGAATGGAGATTTTCCCTGGCCCTCCTTTTGTTATTAATGTATTTATGAAAACACTTTTTATTATCCTTGACAGAATTGGCCAGATTAAGTTCCAATTGAGCCTTTGCATCTCTAATTCTCTTTCTACATGACCTTACAATGTCCTTAAGTGCTTCCTGGTTCACCTGCCCCTTCTTCTGAAGTTGCTAAACTCTTTTTTTTTTTTATTTCCTGAGTTTCTGCAAAAGCTCCCTGCTCAACCAGGCTGGTCTTCTACCCTGCTGGCTCATTTTTCAGCAGATAGGGACAGCCTGCTCCTGCGCCTTCATAATTTCTTCCTTAAAGTAAGCCCAGCCTTCTCAAGCCCTTTTGCTTTTGAGGGCTGCTTCCCAAGGGACTCTCTGAACCAGCATCCTAAGCAGACCAAAGTCAGCCCTCCAGAAGTCCAAGGTAGAGGTTTTACAGACGGCCCTCCAAACTTCACCACATATTGAAAATTCTATCACATCATGGTCACTGTGCCACAGACGACCTCCAACCACCACATCTTCCACCAGCCCTTCCCAGTTTGTAAAGAGTAGGTCTAAGGGGGCACTACCCCTGGTAGACTCGCTTACCAGCTGCAACAGGAAGTTTTCATTCACACATTCCAGAAACCTTCTGGACTGCCCCCTTTCTGCTGTGTTGTACTTCCAGCAGACATCTGGTAGGTTGAAGTCTCGCACAAGAACAAGGGCTAGTGAATGTGAGACATCTCCAAGAATGTCTCATCCAGTGCCTTTATCCTGGTTGGGTGGTCTGTAGCAGACTCCCACCAGGATATCAACCTCATTGGCCTTCCCCTTAGTCCTTATCCATAGACTTCCACTTTGGTGTGTCTAACATTGAATTCAAGACAGTCAAAACACTCCTTAACATATAATGCTACCCCTCCACCTCTTTCCTTGTCTATCCCTTCTAAAGAGCCTGTAGCCATGGTCAAAGAACCTGAGAACTTTGTCTTGATCACTGTAATCATTAACCATAGTCCGTGAAAAATCTCTGTCCTGAAGCATGAGACAGATATTTCCTATTAAATTTTAACTCAATCATGAAAGTCTACGGGCAAGCAAACCCCCTTGCATTGATTAAGTACATTGTGGCACGCTGTTCTTCCATGACCTTGGCAGTGTCCTTTCACACTTCTTGTCAGAAGTAGAGGACCTAACATTGGAATTGAATAATTTTGATAAATTATCTAAAACTTTGGCTATAAGTTAAGGTATATGGAAACTGAAACTTTTTGATTTTATATTTTTAATGTAGCTATAAAAAGATTGAACTGGGTTTTGAGTTTGGACTGAATAGTAGGCATTGACCCTCCCTCCTAAAAAATACAGTATAAGACACAGAGTCCACGTAGTGTACCATCCCAACTCCAGCAGTGAAATGGAGAAAATGCTTAAGGAGAATTTATAAGGAACAGATCAAATAAGGCATGGACCTTTCCCTTGCAGCTCTTCCAAGCCTCTATTACAGAGTCCCCAGCTCTGAGGATGAATGATCATTGTGTTTTCTTGAAACAGTAACACATAGTTCTTCACTCCCTGCTTGATTTATTGCCTGCAAATATGAGCCTGTGTGCAGGTCTTTTCATCTGATACATTTGTTTCAGTAGTCAGTATAATATGAATTGACTACTAGAAAATGCATATTTCACAGCCAAGCTACAATACAAAATACATTTCCAACTCCTTTATTTTTTTTTTTTCCTGTTTATTTAAAATATGAAGTCCAACTAGTCTTACTGAAGTCAGTAGGATCACCTGGGATAAGGAGCACTTTAATTTACATGAGGTTATCAAACTGCAGCCTTTGCAACCAGGCTAAATTTAGGAGGGAGATTCTTGCAGCAGCCAGAAAGTGAAGCAAAATGTGAAAGATGACAGGAGAGGATGATGCTGCCAGGCAGCAGGAGGGGCAGCAAGAAGAGGGTGCTAAAAACTCCTGAAAAGTATCCCCTATGTGTCTCCCTAGGGCTCCTCATCACTCAGGCCTTACATGCCTACTAGCTAGTCTGTTCATTTTGACCTTAAGTGCCTTTTACTTTAGTATTCTGGTTGTTAATCAAGGGTGACAATGGCAGTCAATTTTACCTGGTTGTTATGACAATAAGTATATGATGCACTCAGTTACTAAGGTGAGCAACACAAGAAGTGCATGAGGGATATGATAAATCTGCACTTAGTCCAGTCCTTAAGCAGGATGCAGAAAATGAAAGAAGAAAGATACTGGCTAAGAGCTTTCCTTTGGAAAACAGTGTTGGAGATTACAAAGTGAGTCACAAATACAGACAGGAAGGCAGCTTTACAAGTATTTATTGCCTCACAGTATCTTAATTATTATGATATTATTCTTTAATTTCATCTCTTCTTCTGGGAAAAATAAGCATGTCTACTTCCACAGCTTCACAGAGATTTAAGAGCATATTGTATATGTCTCAGGAAACCTGACCTTCAAAGGAAACATCACACCACAGTTTTCAGAAAAGATCTTAAGCATCTAGGGCTGTTCAGAGTTTGGGAACAAACTTGCCCTTTGAAGGTACTGGTGCCCAGGATTGCAGCACAGTCCAGCTAATAAGTAGGGTCAAGTGCACATTTAAATCATGCAGAAATTAGAGATATTATGAAGGCAATAGGAACCTCCTAATGGCACAGTTGCTTTAGCACAGCAACTGATGCTGCTGACATGGTGGTGATTGGACTAGCAATGAGTTCTTGTGGTGGTGAATCAGCAAATGGTGAGAGACAAACTGGCTGCCAGTCTGTGCACAGTAGAGCCATTGTAGTTGCTGAGTGTATTAATTCCAGGAGGAAAAAGCTAGCAAATCACCATTCCTCTGAAGTTAAAAGCTAGTAGCAAACTACACATTTTAAAATCTATTGCACCAACATCTCATTATCAAATGTCTTTGAGATACTGGTATGAATAATGCTTTTAACTTAAAATATCAAACTACTTTTCTATTGTTTACTGGGGGATGTAAACACCTGCAAGAGACAGAGTGCATCAGGTGACATAGATTAACCAAGGAGCCATTACAGCTCTGAAATCCTGAGGCTGAGATTTAGAGAAGAAATAAAGAAATACTTGAGATATTTTTTCTCTAATAAGAGAATCAAGCTCAAAACCTGTAGGAAATTTATTTTGTGTAGAGCTTACATACTGTTAAATGTAATGTGAGAGTAGAAGAATAGTCAAATTTCACAGGATGGGTCCTAGACAGGAGTTTTATAATTTGTTTACACTATAAATCCCAGTGTAAGTCTCTACAGTTGGGGCATGCAAGTGCTATAAAAATTTGTTAGTTTAAAATTCTTTGCTGAATAAAAATGAGAAAAACAACATACAATCAAGTTCAACCTACAAATGTGTCTTGTAAAATTGTGAAAAAAGCCATTTTCTGCACATCAGGATTAAAAAATATTTTCCTTGGTTTAGGCAATCCAGGAAGTATTAAATGGTGAAACAGAACTCCATGGATTCACTTGGGTTCCTGAGTTAGCACAGCAGTAGGAAGATCAACTCTTTGAATTGCAAATTGTGTTTAATGCACCTAAAACGTTGGCTTGATACATGTGTGACTGACATAGCTGCCACTGTGGTCAGCTGAAAAAGAGAGGGACCATGTCCTTCTCTGACTTTGCTATGGCAAGGGTCAGGGTAATCACTCATACGGCAAGCACTGAAACCAGGGACCTCAGGTGATTAGTTTTCCTTTTCAGAGGTGCTGGCATCATCCCTCAATGCACCCACCAAGCAAAGTGATGCAAGGATGCTCAACATATTAAAATTCAAGTATTTTTTAAAATCTCAGGTATGCTGTCATCCCCCCTCTTTCATTTTATTTCTATTCCATTTAGTTTTTTCCCTCTTTCTTAGCCTTTCAGTTGTGATTCCTTTTTCCAGCTTCAGACTTAACAAAGGAAGGCCAGTTCCCCATGATACTTGATTGATGCAAGTGCTCACTGGGAAAAACCTTTCTGCAGCCTGACAGAGGAGGCATGGTGAATTAACAGCCTATCTTTTGAAAAACTTCACTGAATCCAAAATAAAAGGAAGACGAGAACTTTTCCAAAGAAATTTACTTTTTTAATTTGCCTATTTAACTTTCACCACCATTTAAAAACAACTCAGACAGCAGAGGTGGGTGAGAGCTGGTTGGTGTCCCTGTGGCAGAAGGCCCAGCTACCAGGGTGTGCTGGGTGTGCTCTGCAATGACTTCAGCAGGGCTCCATGAGCACCTTTGGATCAGATCTTGCATCAGTCAAGCTAATCTACTCTTGACATAAAAGTACAGGAGTTTATTTGGCATTCTTTATTTTTTTCTTTTCCTTATTTTCTACTGTAAAGAAATAATCTATTTTTTTACCCACTACTTCTGAGAAGTTTCCTTCTTTCTAAGTGTTTCTACCCACTCCAGTGCTGTGTACTTACCTATGGCAATTTGTAATACCAATTTATACTGTGTGGTTCAGTTCAACAAAACGCTTTTAATAAAAACATGTTAAACTGCTTTCCCATACAGCAATACCTGAATATGCTAATAGTCAAGAACTTGTGCTAGAATTTCACTAGTGAACACTATAAGCCAAACCAACCAACCCAGAAAACTTTTGCATAGTTAGGCAATAAAATGTTTTTCACCATGCTATTAAAATACAACTAGAAAGCAGAAGTAAAGAATCATAATCAAACTATGTTTTCTACAGTATTTCACTACACTGCTACAACTTGACAAAAATTTTTCATGTCATGAAAGATAGTTTTGTATAGAAGGAAAGTTATTTTATGCTAGTTTCTTTTAGAAATACCATACATTCATTCAGCCAGAGATGACATGATAGGTCGATATAAAGAGAATATACTTTTTTCACCAGATTCTCCTCCTGTAAATATATGTCTGTCCCAAGTACAGGTCAGACAAGTAGCCTCGATTTCAATGGTCTACTCACATTCATTTCTTACATAGCATCTACTACATTGAGTCTTCAGGCATCAGGCTGTGAAATCTACACAGAAGCCAAAATTTCACTGCCTGTCTTGCACCACTGAGAATTTCTACATACATAATTTTGGAAAATATACATGTATAAAACCACATATATAAGTTGGAAATTTGTAAGCCAGTTTCATACCTGTATGAAAATACCTCTCAGACTGGAGATGTAATTCTCAACATACACACGTATTTCTCTCACACCAGGACTAACAGAGCTTCCAAAGCCATCTGTCAGCAAATTTCGTGGCAGCTTCTTATCACACCTATTAAACAAGACTGTGTTTAGTTCTTTTTAGAAATGAAGTAGAAATGATTATGACCACTCTTCTGACAGGTAATAACTTCTTATTAGCAAAGCCATCAGAACCACCAGGTAAAAATGTAGTTCAGCAAATAGAGTCATTTCAGACATGTATATTATTTACTCAATTGCTTGTAACAAGTCTGGTTTATTTTAGCCTATTTTATTAGTCAGTGCTTTAGAAACACAGGTTACACTTTTTCTGAAAAATAGATCTCATCTCTGTCACACTGACACTTTTTTGAACACTTTTTTTCAGGTTGTTGTAAAATCCCTTGAAGTGCCTAGATACTGTAAAGGTGATTACCTAAAAAGCCATTTCATACAATCACAAGTTATATTTATCTTCATTTACATAAACTATTTTGTTGTCTTCTGGGGGAGTGCAACTGTGTGAGTGAAGACCCTACATCAGTAAAATATTACTATGGAAATAGTGACTGAAACCAGCTGGTCAACCTATCATTTCATTTAAGTCCTGAAACTAAACCTTCCACACAGCACGATGGCCTGAATTACAAGAGATTGAATTTATTCATAATAATATAACTCTTCAGCAGCAGAGAATATAACTTTCTATTTATTTCTTTATTTATGAAGCTGAGATGAAAAATAACATTCTTTTTGGACTGAAACCCTGTATGTTGTATTTCAACATATTAAAAAATGGTTTATAAATCTATGTATGGTAGCATTTTCTCCTTTAAGAGACTTTAGTAAGCACCTTACAACAAGCAAGAAGTGTCAAAAGTGTCTTATATCCCAACAACTTGTTATTCTCTGTCATTTATTTTATAGAAAACTACTTCCCTGCTGGAGTTTTATAATGATAAATTTTAACTCTGAAATTTCAAAATGCCTTAAAGTTTTCATTAGAACTTAGAAGACTGCTGTTACCATCATTTCAGCTTGAAATGGTCAAAATCAGAAACTGTTTCTGAAGGGTATTATGTAATTTATTTTCTTTTATTCTTCTGTTCTTTATTTTCTTCTATACTCCAGGTGTTCTCCATTTTATGGAAAGGACTTCAGTTGAGAGGACTTCAATTAAAAGGTCAGTCTTCTTTCCTAAAGATAAACTCAAAATTTCTAAGAGCATAGAGAAAATACAGCCCTGAGCCCTCTTGCTCAGTAAGGAGATATATGGTTTGTATTTTTCAAATATTGTCATCATGAATTGTCTTGAGTCAATTAAAGATGATGATCAGTGAAATACTGCTATTCATTTGGTGTTGGAGGAATTTAGGATGCAGAAATTAGAATTTAGCAAAAATTTAGAACAAAAACAAAAAAGGAAACCAGAAAAATCCCACAGTTTTGTATCTCAAACTCTCAAACCTACACAGACAGAAAAGCATCCACAGGGAAATTACCTTGTACAGTCATGTTATCTTCGTTTTATTCCATGACACAGAGCAGATCAACATTTCTCTGTCTCTAGCACACTTCCTCTCTTTTTAAATTATCTCTTGTTCAGTCAGTATCTCTTACTACATGTCCCCCAAATAATATCCTTCATCTTCTTTGGCAGCTTCCTTCACAAAATAAAAATAACTTGTAATGAAATATTAAACCAAATAGTACTTAAAGCATTTTGGTCCATGCAAGACATGACATAGCTCCTCTCCCTGGTATGAGTGATGCATAAGAAGTCAATAGCACTCCACTAGAGCAATACAGACACCATGGAAGAAGACACAGATTACAGTATTCCCCCTTATCTTGTTCTTGCTGTTTATCAGCCAGTGATACACCCTCTCACACTTCTCGCATTTCTCTGCAGCCTTCTCAAGAAGGACATAATTATAAATGCTCTTTTGAGAGGAGTTACTGGCTCTAATTCAAAACAGTTGCAGAAAAAAATTTGAAATTTTGGGTAGTTCTTGCTTGATTTATTAAGAAATGAGAATTTAAAATAGTTTGATTTTTTCAGACATTGAAATTTCATTAAAGTATGCAAAAGCATATGCTCTTATTTGTTCCCTTTTCCAAGCAAAGCAGCTGAATTCACTCATGGTCCACTCTAAGTAAAAAGCCAGGTTCTTTTTCATAGTTCTTTATCTTGTTTTAAAGCCAATTGTTTTCTTCTGCCAGCTCATAATTGCACAGAGAGGTTGATGTCTGTGAGTGTGAAAGGGGGTTTTCTATCATTATGTCTAATAGCTGTTCTGCTCTGCTGGTGATTATTCATTTACCTCTGATGTTTGCGGCTCCTGGCAGCGGTTGCCAGAACACTTGCAGCAGTTCAGTGTTATTTCCTATATGTCTTTCACAGAATCATTTGTTTTCCGTTCCAGGAAAACATCAACATCATAATGTAATTTATTCCTCTGATTAATGAAAGAAGTAAAACCACCCATTTTTCAAGTTTACACTAATTTTATTCAATAAGCTACAGTTGTGGGTATTCAAGAATATTTTAGTTGATACTACAATTTGAAATTTTAATCCTCGTATGGAAAGAAAGCATTTTTACCTGATTAGTCTCACATCCTCCTACCAGCTGCTACAGGAAACAGATATATTAGGGAAAGATAATTTTGCAGCAATCAAATATGTTTAGCAAGTGATCTTTTGTCTCTGTGTGACCCATGAAGAAGCAGCTGACTTTCGTCTGCCATGAGCAATAAGTCACAGGGAATATAAATTATGACACGCTCTTTGTGAATCCCAAGACTGTGCCCAAAATGCCACCATCTACTTCAGAGACTAAGATTCATATTCTCTTACTAGTCTATTTTGAAAGTCCATTTAGTCAAATACTTTTTTTCTATAAAGGCCAGAGAATTAAATAATTGCCTAGTAAATGTGAAACAGGCCAAAATGGGTTCTGTTATGTATGGAGGCAGTGCCATGGACACTGGTGGAGAGATATATTTACAGAACATACATTTGATCTAATCGGTGTTGGTGAAAAGTATGAGATTGCATTTTAACTGGCATCCTGACACCCTAAATTCTTGGATGATCATCCACAGCTGTAAAAGGCACCCATCCTCCCACCTTTGGTTTCAGTAGACACTTTGACACTTAAATTAAGTTAATTTCTTTAAGCCTTAAAGATAAAGCTTTTTACTTGATTTTTTTAGCAGGAAGAACTCAACTGCCTCTTACTGAATAAGTAATGACTCAATACATCTTAATCAGAGTATACGTCCTTCAGAGAATGAAGATCTTGTGAAATTTCACCCGCAGCCCATTTGTAACATCAGTTTGATGTAGTTCAGCACTTGTTTGGTACCATCAAAAATGCAGATTCATTTCGTCATCATCTCCCTTATGCTTTCTCTGAAGGTCATAAAGTTACCAGCCCTGATCTCTTATCTGGTTTAAATAGGTATCAAGTGTGCAATTTCTCACAGCAGTTATATTCATTATTTACTACCTTCTTTCTTACATGGTTCAACACAGTACTCAGTCACTGTTGATCAATGGGAAGATTTTTATACTGTCTTTCTATATCAGCTTCGGCCCCACTTTTCCAGGACAATGGAAATACCTGTTCAAGTGCAAACTCTACTGGAAAGTTTTTTAAAAGACAGTTGTTGAAAGATAACTTAGTTTTCAATGTTTGGTTTATTCTACCTAAGAAACTTTAGGTTTCTTCCTCAAGGAGTTAATCTCTCAATTAGTTCATCTGACCATTCTTATTCAATGAAAAATAATCACAGAATCACAGATGCTTTAATCCTCTAAAAGCATTTCTTCACAACACTGAAGGACTTTTTAGATCCTCTCCATTATTAAGTGGCGTTTTGCTGGGAGTCTGGTGACTGACAGAAGATATCAGCATATCATAGATACAGTTAACAGCAACTTCTGAATCCAAAGTGCTGCAACAGAATCTGAGAACTTGGCATTGCAAAACTTTCTCTGAAAAATAGCTGATTCTGTACAGCAAATGAAAAGCCAGGAGCTTCAACAGGGGAGAGTAACAGAGATGTTTCTGGATGAACATTATCATCCTGTAAAATGTCCCTCAGGACTGATTCTATGTATATGAACCAAGAGGCTCAAAAAGACAAATTTTGCCGTACAAGTGAATAATCTGTCACTCACCTTCCCTCAATTTTATTGCTGCTATTGGGTCTCATATGGGTTTTGCTGGCATGCGATGTAAGGTTCTGATAACTTTGAGTAGATCTTTTTAAAAGGCTGTATAGTTTCTTGCAATCATTAACCACCTCTTGCTGCTTGGCATACTGAAATAATAAGGGTAATTGAATATCATGCTTCTGGGTGTAAGCTAATTGCCTTCAGGGCTTTGGGAGGATGTTTCTTCCCTGTACACCACAGAGAATAATTGGTTAGGTAATAGGTATTATGGGAGCCTTCCACCTTCCTCAAAAATACTGGTGCAGAAGGCAAAATGTCAAGTTAAATGAACAAATGATTTAATCTGGTATGGCATGCCCTCTGCTCCTATGGTGCCATGGTGAGCAATCAGTTGGATTCCAGGATATGCACCTGCCATTGTGTAATGAGGTCCTGAGTAACCTGGGTAATTATTTTAAACTGAAATGCCAGCAAAAGCCCCAAAATTCTCAAAATTATCATCTCTATGGCAACCTCCATATAAAGTATTGTTCAGTTGTGAATTAATATGTATTGGTACTTAAATGAGAACCAGGAGTGACTATTCCTGGTTTTACAAGCACACCATCTCCTGAATCCCTTTAATCTTCTCTGTGTGCTGCTGAATGTCAGGTAATGGAGAGGCACAGTGTGAGTTCAATTAGTTTAAAATCTTATCAGTGTAATTGAGCAGGATGAGCTGTATTAGCTTGCCAAATAGGACTCAACACTTTGAAGTTATTTACTCAATTTTATATTCTTCCAAATGCAATTAATTGCATGACCATTAGCAACTAATATTATTTAATTAATGGGGTTCCAGCATAATTGTATGTGATAGACATCACCAGATGAGTCCTTTGAGATGACTGCAAGGTAAGGAAGAGGATTGCTACCATGAATACCAAATCTCCTCAGTAGACTAGCTCACCTACAAATCATGTTCAGGAATGATTAGCAAAATGGCCAATGCTAAAGATGACTCTAGAGTATGCACTGCCCCACATGTGGCCTCACCATGGAGATGTGGGGCGTGATTGAATTGGAATAACCTTGGTAAGAACATGACTCTCAAAAGGTTATCTATGAGAATGATCTTAAACACCTTTTCATCTGCCTTAAACAAACAGTATTTCACTGACTTCTACAAATTTCTGTCCTTTAAATTCTTTTTTAGTAGCTGAACATTCTTCCCTACAATTTCAGCTAATTGAGACTGAAATCTTTCCATGTAAACAGGCCATTTACGCTGGGGGATGTTTGCCAAGAAACCCTGCCAGTGCTTGTCGGCAGACCGCAACTCCCTTTTCTTCCCTTCACCACGAGAATAGCCTCTATCTGAGAAAAGCAAGCACATAGAAGGTATGTGCTGTTCTGCTGTGGAGCCCTGTTTTCTTGCAGACAGCAGTTCAGAAGATATACTAAATTCTATCCCTGTTCATTCAGTTGCTGAATTAAAGTCCCAGAATGCTGGTGCTAATATGCTATTAGAAGAGCCATTGGTTATAGCAGCTGTAAACTCTGAATGCCTGTAGTTATCTAAGATCCTGAACCACCTTACTAGCTGGAACAGGCTGTTATGATCCTGCCCAGTTTTCTGACCTGTCCACTGTGCATTAGCAGGGTCTTACTGTTATGATCAAAGTTTGCAGGAGTAAGCATTCATTTGACATTCCTGACTTGGGCTGTCTAGAGACCCTGTGTTTTAGATGGGATGAGTATGTGAGCTGAGCTCCATCAGTACCCACTGGTTTTCTTCAAGGGCATGAGCACCTCTGAGACCCAGAAAACCTATCCTACCTAAGCAAATTAAAAAAAACAAAACAAAACAAAACAAAAAACAAACCCCACAAATTAGTGGATTTTGACCAAAATACTAGCTATAAGGTGTGACAGGTAGACCAGATACCTTCCACATGATACCTGTAATAGAAATAAACATAAAACAGGTAAGGGATGAGGTGAAGTGAGATTTACTTTCAGAGAATTATATTAGTTTAATATTTATTTTCAGCTACACTTTTATCTGAAGGTCCCCTGCTGTTTCTGATGGATTCTGCTTTGCTTCTGTCCTTCACTGTGGGACAGTGTTGTTATACACAATTAAACACATTTCCAATTTGTGCTCCTGAGACTGTGGCGGCTGTACTTCAATAGAGGGTGAAGACAGACCAGATGGATAGAAGGTGAAGTGCTGTCAGCTCTTTGGGATTGAAGATGCCACAGAAAGCCAAACAGAACTTATAGTTTATAAGGGAAAATAATGTCCTGAGAGTCTGATGAAAGACTAACTCAGAAACCCCTCATCCTCCAAAAAAAAAAAAAAAAAAGATCTGGGAAGATTGATATGGGTGCACTGTCAAGTATGTAGTTTTTTTGGTTTTTGGTTTTTTTTTTATGAGAAACTGTACCAGTCTAATCTGAATGAGTAAAGTCACCTTCCCTGGTGCTCAGTTTCATTTTCCTCAGGCAATAGAAATGAAAATGAAAATTCCATTTTAAAAACATGAAAAGAGGAACATTCTCATGAAGGTAGGAAAAAAGTCTTCAACAGCCCAACAAGTAAAACTCTTTAAAAATCTCATTTACATCCTTAAAAAATGAAGCCCTATGACTGAGGTTGTTCAAATCCATATGTGGGTGCTGCATATTATTTTTCCTCAAAGACCAATAGAAACTGCAGTGACTTAAAAATTCAATAAATGAGTAGCAAGGGAACACTTGAGAGGGGAAGGAGAGGGGAGACAGAGATGAAGTCAAGTTAATTTGGAAGATACTTTAAGAAAAGAATATGAATGTCATTACAACAGTTCTGGAACTCAGTTCTGTACATCAGTCAGTAATGAAAGAAGGTGCTTATGTGTAGATCAATATTTAAATCCATGATACTTTTGGCAAACTGTTGCTATTAGCTTTATCCTTTACTTCTTGCTTTTTACACTGTACCTATTTCACATCCGTATGTTCCTATTTCTTATAGGCCAGATGTGGCATACTCAAAGCAGCACTAAGTCCTGTGAGATCAGTGAAACTTTTAACCTGAAATACAAAGCAGATATCATAATTTTTCCATGAGTTAATCTTTATGATCCTGAATAAAGTGACCACCTATGGCAGGGTATGAATTCCCTGATCCCAGCAGGAACCAACGCTTCACCTTACTACTTGTGGCCAAGCCAGAAGCAATGAATTGTGTGAATATCTGCTCCCCTGTTGGGTTTACATATCTGCCCTTTGTGTATATATTACAACAAAGATTTCCAGTCAGACAGCTTGACATTCTTCTACAAGTTGACTATGAAATGATACAGACAAAAAGAAAGTATGCCCAGGAGTGACCAGTTCAAGTGTGGTGAATATCAACCAAAACAGAGTATTTCAGGTTAGGAGGGAATTGCTTGGATTTTTCGATAACCACCTGAGACTTGTTTATTTTTTTGCATTTCCAGCATCCTTATTTGTTTTATAGACATTCCACCCAGCTCCTGCAGCAAGACGTGCCCATTGCACTGGCTGCTCTGTAGACAGAGAGCTGAAAAAATTGTCCTTGTCCAAGACCATGTGAAGAAATCTGGGTTTTTACAGGTACATCTTTTTTACCCAGTTTCAAAGAGGTAAAAAGAACAAAGAAAATAAATCCTGTGCTACTGAGGTTAGTGACCTGAAATCTCCAGGGAAAGAAGATGAGTGAAGATAAAAACCTGCTCTCAAACTACCTGGTGCCCCAGGGACACATAGTTCTGGCACAGTCTGCTCTGTCAAGTGAGATCAAGACAAATACATTTTTAGGTGGATCTCTCAGGAACTTGCCCTTTCCTCAGCGAAGTGTTGCTCCTGCAAAGTGTTATTGGAGATCCCTGGGCTCTCTTCTCAAAATCTCCCTATTGGAGAGTTGATCACAGAAGTTATGTGAGATATGAGGTAAACTGTAGGGGAGGTTCATCCTTCCTCCCTTTTGTAGTAACTTACAGATATTATAATGTGGAATATTATGTAATAAGAATGCATTATTCCCTCAGAAATATCCTAGATAGAAGTAGAAGAGAATATAGCTGAATTTAAGGAAATTTGCCAGTTACAGTATGGATACTTGCAGGGTAAATGGCTGCTTTTTGCCAAGTGCAAAAGCATTATGATATAGTACAGAACAAACCCATGGCAATGGCAAACAAATCCCTGCAGAAGGCAGTATTAAAAAAGGGATCTTCTGTGGATTTCTATATTTCTCCTATAACATGTATATTTTTCAGCTGGCAAGGCATAGAACAACAGAAAACCAAACAAGAAACTGCATTTCATGTTTAGCCCCATATGTGGACAGCAAACTTCAATGAGTATTTGAGTGACAAACTTTTTTATTAGGAGCCCACAGACACCAGGATCTGCAAAGATAGAGCCTTTTCTTCCCCTGTTTTCTTGGGGGTGATGGAAATAATCTGACAGAGTTGCTAAACCACACACACATGGTTGTTTGCATAGTTTCTCCTCCTGATGTGTTTTGCCTCACTTTCCAGGTCTCTTGTTTCCTTTTTAAGCTGGTTTCTTCAGCTACCCCATTTTTATAAAATTAAATTGCATTTTTTCTTTGCATTTCTCTTTATCTCTCTTTTGCTGATGGGTAGTGGACCAGCTTTGTGGGCAAGACCAGCTTTGTGGGCAGGCTGGGGCTCTCCACTGCCCTCTGAAACACATTGGCAGGAGGGTGAGCACCATTTCATCATGATATCCTACATACATTTTGTGAGAACTTTCAAAACCTTGCTCATATAAGAAGGCTTGTGTGTTTTCTTTAAGCATTAGTCTATCTCTGGTTTTGTGCCAGGCTGCAACAGTTGACGTTTCTATAAATTCTGCCTAACACTAATCCCCACGGAAAGGGGCTCCCTACACTGGCTTTGCTCTAGTTTTCTCCTCTCCATTCTCCCTGAAGAGAAGAGATGCCCCAAGTGATGAATCTGGACCACCAGCACAAACAGCATTGCTGCAGTGAGCACTCATCAGCTTGGCACCAGAGTATTTAAAGATCATTCATAGCTCTGAGATGAGGGGCTGGTCTCTGCTCTGAGGCTGCCCTCAAATCTGCTCCTCTGGCACACAGGCACTTCCCAGCAGGAAGGAACAGCCCGTCTGTGCATGACAGAGCTCTCCCAGATTGCAATGAACTCTCACAGCAACTGAAAAATCATCCCTCACCTTGACATCCACTTTCAGGTCATGATTTTTTGTGTGTCCTGTTTTTCATTAATATATTTCCTGAGGGACTTCAGCCTAGTTCAGAGTTCCCACACCATGGCAAAAGCTGTTTGAAGGTGGCAGATGAAGAGTGTGGGAATGGCTTCAAAGGCACATGTCCTTTCTCTTCCTTTTCTTCTTTCCATCATAGCTACCCATTTCAGAAAATCACCAGTAAACTGGTGGTTTTTATAACTGCTCTACAACTAAAGATAAAGTTTTGTCCTTTACATTTTTTTCAATGGTTTGGTCATTTTGGGAAAAGAAGAAAAAGACAACAAGAAAATCCAATTCTTTACATTATAAATCTATAGTTTCTCCATTCCGAACTACAGTATAATATATATGCTGTATAATCTTATATGGGCTAAGAAGGGGAAGAAAGCAAACATTTCTCATTTGGTGAGGCAGCATCCAACCTCTCTTATCCTTTTTTTCCCTTCTTTTCTTTCTAACAAAGATTTGCAAGCTAGTGAATAAAACAGGGATTGCACAGAAACACTTCTACTGTCTCTCATAAAAAATGATAGCCTCAGAAGCAGCTGAGATTCAAAAGCCCCCTTAGGTTCTGGGACACCACTGGTGCCAGACCAGAGAACTTCCACACCTTGTATGCATCAGCCGCCAGTGATGGGATTTACAACATTGTAGACACTTTAGACTTCAGAGCACAAATATCACTTACTGACTGTGGGTATCTGAAATGCTGATGTGAGCATACACCATCACTTCTTTCTTCTGAAATACCAGAGATTATTGTGATATCTTTGGCATAATTGCCTACTCATAAGAACACTTGCTTTGGAAATGAGCATAAAATCTGCAAGCTGCTTTACCAATAAGCTCTAGGCTAGGATGCAGTACAACGGGATTAAGTCAACTACTCACTCCCAGCCCCAGCATCATGCTGGAGCTCTGCCAGTGTGCAGAATAGATTTGAAGTTTCATTGGGCCAGACAGAGGGAAAGTGCAACATCAAGGTTGATGGTGAGACACGGATACCAGGATGCTCATGGCTGACAAGGAGCCTGATGTTGTCTAGGGCCACATCCTGGGAGATATGGTACTAAAACATTTGGGGCAGAGGAGTGAATTAAGCCTAGGGTCCCATTTTCTAGGCAAATATTTTAAGCCCTGGATACCACAATGAGCACTACAGCCATCACCCCCTCCCCACCATCCTGAAAGACAAGGATGAGTCACCAACTTCATTACAAAGGAGAAGTATCTTCTCCTGGGATGATGCTATGCCCCATGTCCCAGGCAGGCAGAGGTGCTTACCTGAAGTTCTCCCAACCTAGAGACAGATGTCAGATTTGCCTCTGCCCTCTGATTTTCTATCAGGTATCTCCAGGTGACTTGTCAGGCAGTATGCAGGTGACACATGGGGCTGGGACACCCAAAAATGTAGCAGCATTTGGTTCCTAAAATTTACATGGTTTGATTCAGGTTGTAGCTGGTAATAAAAAAAAATCTAATCAAGAAACATTTTGCTAACTGCTCTGTAACTAGGATATTACAACTGCTGCAGGTCACATAAGCAGAAATAAAGCTCCGGGGAAAGGGCTGGGGATGGGGACAAGGACTTTAGGTGGCCTTAATCACAAACATGATTAGGCACATATGTGAGGACTCTCATTCCTTTAAGTTGTCTTCCATTACTTCTTAGTCTTTTATCTATGCATGTACACATCAGGATTTTTATAAATAAAATAATTCAACAGCATTACAGTAGTGCAGGTGCCAGACGAGTCACATGGCAATACTAATGTAACTAATTCTTTCACTCAGTCGTTTAATCACTCAGAAGCACCATTTGGTGCCTGCAGGTTTTTTGCCTCTTCAGGCCCCTGTGACATGGCTAGATGAGGTGCTCACTTCCCTCTTCATGCTGGTGACCAGGAGCAGTGAACAAATGGAAATCAGAGGTAAGAAAGAGTTAAAAAAATGAAAGATATGTGGGAATGGCATGCATGCTTTATTTAATAGCTTAATAAACCAGAAGGGTTTTGAGGCAGCAGATAATAAACAGGGATAGAGGGAAAGAATTTGTCTCAAAGAAAGCAGAGGTTTAGAAGTGATCTTTTAAATGTCTACAGTTAAACTTGCTCAGAGCAGGGAGTTCCACTTTAAAACAGAACAAAATGCATTTAACACCACAGAGTGCTGTTAAAGCCTTCATATTCAGCAAAGCATTTGCAGACGAGCTTGTGTTTAGGTTTGGGCTAAGGTTTGTTTATTCCCATTGGACTTCATCAAGTGCTTAATATTCTGTTATGTGTGTGCTTAACAGAGCACATGCTTCTCTGATGGAGAAGGTGAAGAAGACATTAATTACACTCTGACTCTTCCAGTACAAAAACAAGGGGATATGAAATGCACTGAAAAACAAACAAAATAATGTGGTTATTCCTCCAGTTTGTAGCAGACTTGGGGGCAGTTTCTTTCCAGAGGCAAGAATGCTTGAAGTTTATGCCCACGGGAGACAACACAAGCATTTGAATAGAAATGTAATACAGATTACTAAACAGGGAAATTGCAGCAGCTCTGGAAATCCCTTGAGCTACAAGTGGTCAGAGCCTGGGGGCAATATAGCATCCTCTATGTTTGCCGTGGTTGAACTCTGTCCTTGGCTTCTGCTTGCAAGTCCAAGTCAGGGTGTTGCAGCCACTCTGTAAGTGCACAGCTCTGTGCAGCTATGGCCTACAGGAGAATGTTATTAGGCTCATTTTAGAAATACAGAAGCCAAGATTAAGTCTCAGACCCTGTTTCCAGGATATGCCCAGGATGCAACTCATGTTTTTGAGCTGAGCAAATAAAGTAGGCCTAGGTATCAAGCCTCTGGGAGACACCAAGTATAAATCAAAGGAATCTCAAGCTGTTGGTGATCAGTTCTCACTGACTGTCCTAATTTAGCCACCCACTGCCTTGCTGAAGCTCCATGGCCAAATAGAGGTCCTTGGACTTCTGCCACTTCCTCTCCAAGACAGATAAATGGAGTGCAGAGCAAACTCAACCCAGCCTACTTAGAGTGTGTCACTTCAAAATGCCTCTTGGAAGTCACTAGGTTATAAAACACCCATGCATATCTAGATGCCACTATTCTTAGCATTTGTTTTGGGTTAACTGTTAAAAATCTGAGTCAATAATTGATGAACCAAACATCAGAATATCCTTGAGCTTGATTCTATCAAGGCCAGGTACCTGCTTACACCCCTATTGGTCAACAGCTGGGGCAATCTGCCCTGTGCAGATGCGGTACTCTCAGCTGGGCACAGAACTGCTGTTGGCAACAGCCATGAATACTGGCTGAAGGAACTGTTTTACAGGCCGTGAGCAGAGGGGAATAATAACTAATGTTAATCAGTGAGCAACTTCAACACATCCATGACAAAACAGGCAATGAAAGAACCTGATATAGACAAATATAAAAACAAGCAGCAATCCATTCATAGGAAACTGCTGTAGTTCTGGTATCTAGTACGCAGCTCCAAAGGTCTCTGAGGCAAATATCAGAATTTGATAGTATTTGTGTGCTGATGAGACCATAAGATGATTCACAACCATTTCAAGTTACCAAGTGTTCTTCAAGACTATCTCTCTTCACTGAAGAAGAAGGAAACATGTAAGGGTTTCCTGAATAACAACTGGTGTGGGAAAAAAAAAAAAAAATGTTAGTTCAAGTCTAGAAGGACTGTTGGAAAAATCATGCTCAACTTAGTTTTCAGATTCTTCAGCAGGGAGGCTCCTATATATCTGCTATGGTATTTGCACATCACTTGGAAGTGATCCAGGGCCATACAGAATCATTACACAGTTTTGTTATTTCTCCCCGTTGGGTTTCAAGAACCATAAAGGAACAAGTGAAAATGGGGAGTTGTGGCACTGAAGTAGGTACAGAATTGCTCTGGTATTTGTCAAGTCTGGAATGAGCAGTTACTAAGATAGGGTAAGGAAGCCCACATAGAATAAAAATTGAACGTCAAAGAATTACCCTCAAAATTTCTGTGATATTTGAGTCTGTTTCAAGTAGGAGAAGTAGGGCCAGAAAGCAAGCAGAGAATTACAAGAGTAAATGTGTACAGACTAGAAAACATCATACTCATGCATAAGACAACAGAAATATTGCTAAAAACTGCAGGCTCTCCCTGAGACCCTACAGAGGCCAATGCTTTTCCAGCCATTACATATCTGGCATGTATGTATTTATTCTTTTAATTTCTTGAAAACTGACCTTTGGTAGACTTGCTCTTCATTTTATTTCTTCTTCAGGTGGCACATGAACACAGATGTTTAGACAGCTCTGCTGGTGTGCACAACACTGTTGTCAGATACTGTGTTTGTTATGAAATTCCAACACCTATTATCACCCATTTCACTGAAAAACTAAGTGGTTTCACCTTACCACCTTACACAGCTTGTTTGAGTCACAGAGTCATGTAACAATCAAGTGTCATTATTCTTTTCTAAGGGCTCATGGCATTTGCTGGGGGCATTTCAGTTGCAGCAATGCACCAATTTAGAACTCATCACTAGTCATGGTGGAGAAGGCACTGAGTGTAAAGTTTTCAATTTGTAATCCCCAGGACTATTGTCATACTTAAACTTCCACAAGTGGTAAGTGCTTTGTTGGATCAGTTTTTATCTAAAGGAGGTGTCCCCTGAGCAGAGCCTTTCAGAGAGCTGGAGGAGAATCAGACCATCTGCCCGAACTCACTGGTGAAAAAATGGAGAAACGGTATGTTGATGTATGGAAGCATGTCTTCTGTTTGACTTTAACAACTTTGTCTAAATCATTTTGCAGGTATCACAGGGTGTCAGGGTTTGGAAGGGACCTTGGAGATCTTCGAGTCCAACCCCCCTGCCAGAGCAGGACCATAGAATCCAGCACAGGTCACACA